>JAMKCH010002290.1:0-99685 GCA_023653785.1 Ophioderma brevispina | reverse complement strand
GCGCGTAACCAGCATTGTCAGCTGGGGAAAGCAAACGTCAGCATCGTCCCCATTTTATTTTGTCCGTCTCCCTTTCTTTCCCCTTCCTTTCTTTCTCTCCTTTCTCCTCTTCTTGACCCCATTTTTCCTCTTTGTCGTCCTCATTTTAGTCTGGGAATCGAGAGTTTCCCCCGCCCAGCACTGGTTACGCCACTGGTAATGTAACCTTCAGTAGCATATTGGGGGTTCATACTCTACCATTCGCACATATTTTCACGTGACGCGTATAGGTTTATGCAGCCGGTGCGCATAGCATAGCCAAAAGGCTGCCGCGTCGGCCAACGTTTGCGGATGAAGTATGATCCCACCGTAAACATATGTTTCTATAAGGTGACTCACTTTTTCTGACGCAATTTTCTAATCCTATGGGAAAGGATCATGGGTTTAGGGCCAAATTTAAGTTTTAAGGTATTAAAAGGCTTATGACTTACGCTTTAGGGTGAGGGGGAAATAAGCATGAAAGATACTTTATTTTTAAGTTGGAACTTAGAATAGCTTAGAATCAATCCAAAAACATGTCAAAGTATGCCAGATTATGGAGACACCCATATTTTGGCGTCAGGTGACGATCTTGATTTTGCGGCACTTTTTGGGTAAACATCAGTTACAAGATTTAAAAAACCGAGTGCATGCACATGCAGATGCAGTAATACAGTAAGAGCGCCCATGCCCAGCTGTCTTCAGGAATGTGACCGCATAAGTTCAAAGTCCACTCGATCGATACCCCGTGTCAAACCTCATGCAATCTGTAATATGCTTGAATTATGCTATATTCCACTGCTGCCTAGTCTAGCTCTCATTTATGTAAAGGTATTGAAAGAGCAGTACCAACGACCTTTTGTACACATGTCCAAACGTCTAAAGTACGATGGAATCTAGAATATCTATTTTTAGATGAACAGTGGCGTCTTCTAATTTTTTCACGCACGTGATTTTTTTCAAAGCAATACTGTGATACTAAACGCTCATAATTTAGCCTTACCAAAGCTTTAGCATCTGCCGGTGGTTCTGCTGTTTCAGAGTACGACCAGGGAGATAGCCACATTTGCCCGAAGCTATGCCAATCTATGAACACAATAAATGCCTGCTCCTTAGCTCGGGCCAAGGCATATTCAGTTAGTCCTTGCAATTCAACTTCGGACAAAGCTTTGTCTCCACGATAGACCGGGCTACAGGGATCGTTACTTGCTCCTGTACCTGCAATAAAGTATAAACCCCTTGCTTTATTGCTTGTATCAGTTTATTATACCTGTGACTAAAGTCGTGAACTGAATTTCAGAGATGTTTCCGCAACGTGACCAGGTTTACCTGACCAGGTTTACCTGACCAGGTTTACCTGACCACTATGAATGAAACAACCTTAACAGAATAAAGCTGTAATGGTTGTTGAATTCATAGTGAACCTGGTCAGGTTACGGAATCACCGGAATTTCATATCATGGCCACTTACTACATTAAAGGTGTTATTACAAACACTGACATTTGCGTGTGCGCAACGTTTGTTTTCTACAAGCAAGTTTCTACAAACAAGCGTCCAACTGGTAATTTAATAATTATATTATTATTATTGATCTCATGATTATTAAGTTTCACGGCAACAATGCATGATAAAAGTAGGGGATGTGTTATTTCACAAAAGTGGAAGTATGAATTTTACCCCAGCCCAAAATATGGAGACACCCCTAGCATAAAACAATCTACCTTTAAAAATATAAAATTCAGTCAATAGACCGTATTCAATATGACGTCAGCAACCAGACATGTTGGTGGACAAGATGCATACATTCCAGGACTACAATACATTAAGCTGTCAATCGATCCATGTTCAGCGATTGCACAGGTATCATTGACAGGTGAATGTATTGTAGTACTGGAATGCGTCTATCTTGTCCACCAACATGGCTGGCTATTGAATACGGTCTACCGTGTGTCCCAAAAAAACGCAACACTTGGTGGCAGGCGCATTAAGTTTTGAACAAAAGCACTTCACTACTTATTCTTTGTTGTAAAGTAAGATGGCACTGTTAACTAATATTCCTGAAAATTTCATAAGGATAGAGTCAATAGTTATTAAGATATGACCCCAACAATCAAGTAACCCGCAGAACCCATTTTACAAAAATGAGGAGCTGGTTAACCACAAGACTGGCAATGAAGAACAGAATGGCAAATACAATATTTATTGCAATCAACATTTACTTGCCCAAGTTTCTTGCAGAACAACTTCTACTGGGTCAAATGACTGCATTTACATAATTATTATTTAACTGATTAATTTATTGGTGATAAAATATGCTTCAAGATGATATAAAAGTATGACTGAGTCATAGACAAACTCCACATTACATAAAATGATAACTGCGTTGGGCTAAAACTTGCTTGTTACTGAAAATAATGTTACATTCTCAACTTTATGAAGGTAAAACCTATGTTTTCAACACAAAACTCAATAACAATATCAGTATATTCATTTTGTCATTAAATTTTGGGTTAAGATAACTCTTTGTGTGCCGTCACAAAATGATGATGAATGATTAGCTCTAATCCAATGCAGTTTTATTTGGACAATACGTAGAGTTTGTTGATCATACATTCCTAATTTGATCTTTTAATTGTGTTAAAATGAATGTTTTTTAGCTATTATTACCAATGGAAACATTCATCATTCATATGTTAATATTTGTTGCAGCACCTGTCTTTTAAAAACGTGGAAAATGGTGGTTGGACATAGAGATTCATATTGGTGGTTCTGGGCGTAAAACGTACAGTGCCGTATTTGTAGTTAATAGCGCCTCAATTTGGTTAAATGGGTCCTGCAGGTTACTTGATTTCTGGGGTCATATCTTAAAAAAATATTGACTCTATCTTTATAAACTTTTCAGGGATATTAGCTAACAGTCCCATCTTACCTTACAACAAAGAATAAGCAGTCACGTGATTTTGTTTAAAACTTATGGGGCCTGCCACCAAGTGTTACGTTTGGGGGGGGGGGCACACGGTATAACCCCCTGTACATACCCATAAAGATTTAACCACTAAAAAGACTGTGTTTGTTAATTAGCCTTGTGCTTTTCACTTAAGTAGTTGCAGTGGGCACAGTGGGTACGGGAAGCTCTGTGTAAAACCATTCAGGGTCACAATTATACAGCAAGCATTTTGTTCCAATATTGCTCCAAGTTATTGACAACAAAATTGTTATTAATTTGCTTTACTATAAAAAGGCAGTGTAAATGACAGCTCTATGTCTGTCCATTATCTCATTATTCAGAGATTTACTGATATAAATTCTCTCACTGTTGATTGGATGGGGTATGAGAGGCCTATATCCACCGGTGGACGAACGGTAGGGCACTCATTGAAAATGTGATCTGATGGAGAGCCACATTGGCAGGCTGGAGGTATTCGCAACCCCCATCGGTGCATATTGCTGTTAAAACGACCGACTCCTGTGCGAATCCTGTTCAAGGTGACCCATTCCTTGCGTGGAAGATTGCTACCAGGTGGAAGTTCTGCCATAGGTGTGATAATGAATTGGGCTGGTCTTGGGGTATTTAGCCAGGCAGTGCTCCATGTCTGTAAGATGTTGAATGGGGAACTGGATAGTTTAGCGGCGTGTCGACAGAAAGGTCGACGAGAGCGCAGTCTCTGTCTGACGAGCTGGTATGATTCTTTGACAGCATTATGCAGCGGGTGCTTGTTGTCCAACCGAGCCTTGTTCACCAGTTTTCTCCGAGGCACTACAGGTTTAATGTCTGAAAGTACTCGTCGAAACTCAGATGGGGTAGGACGAGGGCAGCCAGTAATGGTTCTCACGGTCTCGTTGAGTACTGCGTTGCGAGGTGAGATGACTTCACGCAGTCCACGCGTGAAGTTGTTCTAGTAACTGTTGTAGTCTAAGAGTACTCCAACCTTACCCTTTAATCCTTACTTTAACCATTAAGCTTAATGTACAATCCCTTACCCTAACACTAAAGTTACGCTAGCCCCTAACCCAACCAAGCGTACCGTGACCGAATGTGCCTAAACATGAAGGTATCGAAATACCGAAGTATCAAAAATCGTATGAAAAATATGTTGTTTCAGCAAGGACACTTTTCAGCGCTTTTTACTATTTCCTTTTCAAATGCAAATTACAAAAAAAAAACTTTGACCGAAATTGGGGACGCTGTTTGTTTATACTTATAGAAAATTCTGATAATGGTTTTAATGGTGATGATTTCTTGTTTGATGTATTAACCTACCTTCCCACTGGAACGGAAAATTTCGATTGGCATCCGTACCGATACAATCGGACCCTTGGTTGGATGACCTTGTTTTTCTCCACAATCGGGTTGTTTCATTCTGCGAATGATATTGACAGGAATTACGAAGGACATTTCCGCCACCACCACACCCACCACAACCACCACAACTGCTACCGCTACCAGCAACGACGCCGGCGCCGACGCCGCCACCACCAACACCAAGGCAACGCTACTTTAAAACATACTTTTCAGTCCAAACTAGAATCCAATCACATTTAAAGGGTTTGTTCCGATTTATGTCTATGGTGTTCTTTACTTGATATTGGAGTCTGGCACTGCACAATGTGCAATCCACATACGCCCCGGTCAAGTACCGTGGGAAACCAAACTTCGGTTTTGAGGGTAGAAGTAATAATGCGCATTGCAAAGCCTATTTAAAAAAAACTGTCTTAAGATTGTGGTTAACCATAAAATTTGACGGTTTGTTTATATCTTGGCAAGTGAAATGGATTTGAGGGCTCAAAATTCAGGACGACAAGAGGAAAAAATACAGCCTTTCATTGGATACTAAAAATCGATGCTTACTTGCGGGTTAAATCGGGGGTCCCACAGACGATCGATCCAAACACGCACCTTTAACTATTGATGACACTTGTGATGTTTGAGCTTGGACCAAATTTCCAGTCAGAACCACACCATTTACGTGTTGTCTGGCGCACAGCGCCCCGCCCATTGTTAAATTACGGTCAGAAGTAATTGAGCCACGCGACCTTGGCAAATCTTCACTGCGCTAGGGGATTATCAAGTTTCGACGGTAACATGCCCAAGTGGCGGTAGACGTTTCATTAGAAGTCCATTATGCAAATGAGGTAATTGCTATTCATTCCGTCAAGCGCTAATCAATACGTCCATATAGCGCATGGCGGAATCAATGTAAGAATCATTTGCATCAATGGGGACTCTCTATATGAAACGTCTACCCAGTGGCTGACACGCGTACACAACAATAGTGTAACATATTCGGACCGGTAAATGAGCGTTGGATTGATTTTTTTGTAAACTGGATATGCGCAAAAATAATGCCGATCTAACCGATTTACGCACCAAAAATATCCAAACAAATTATCTAGTGAGCTGACTAGTTTATAATATAGGTTTATATTGGAAAAAGACGAAAAACGTGAAAATACGTGAAAAATTCTTCCGTATTCGAGCTCAATTCTCGATTGTGCTGTCAGTCATGCCACAGCCCATGCTTACAAAAACTAGTGAGTAATTGGTCTTTGTTGTCAGGAACCCATTTCTAACATCAGAGTCGACCACCGATTCGTCGTTTTCGCGTATCAAGGTACCGCGACGAAACCGTTTTGTATCCTTTAGCTAGTCGCAGAGCCTTTAACACAGCAGTTGACTGTTAGGGAACCCATGACGTTAGCGTATGCTAAAGAAAAGCCGGCCAATTAGCGACGCGGGAAAGGAAAACAGGAAGGGGTGGCGTTGTGTGACAGCAGTACAGATCCTATGGGAGCGTAAAATGGTGAGAAGTAGACAATTTTGGAATCAGCTGAGCTACTTGTTCTCTACCTCAACTCAATCAGCTCCATCCTGTATTTGCAATTACTATGTTTACATTAAAAAAAAACTTAATCTGGATCAGCCGTTACTCAGGTGATGGACTGCTTGAAATTCATTAATTAAACGCCATTTTTTCTGATTGTCTTCCAATGAGGTGAGATTCGGGCCCAAAAATGGTACAACATTAATTACCATGAATGTTCTAACGCGCCTGACGCTCTTCGTGATTACGCGTGAGCATTATTCCGTCTTTAAAGAAAAAAAAAGCCATATAATTTTTGAGAAGCGCCCATCATTTAAAAATGATCCGATTTTGTACAGTTACGTTGGTAATTGGCTAGAAAACTATCCCCGTAAACATGTTCAAATTCTCTATTGGTCACAAAAGAAGAATTTTGTTATTAGAATAATTAGAATTGTGAATCCCCGATTCTAATTCCAATGCCGCAGAAAACATTCCTCAAATATGAAATAGCGTCTTGCATGTGTCTATACTCATCCATCAGCTATTTCTTGGGTTTTCGCAAATTAAAGTTAAGTCATTTTAGTGAGATTTCGCTATTTTAAAATGGGCGGACCGAAATGTGATGTTTTCAGCACTGCCGTTAAACTAGAATTGGAGACACCGATTCTAATCACAAAATAGGCCTACCCAATTTTGAACATTACTGTTGGCATGTATAGCTTTCTATATGGATTATCAACACACCTGTACATTTTTTTTCAACAAAAAATAAAAATTGGGCCGCTCTTTAAAAATGTGCTACTTTTGCTTAAATGAGTTTTATGTAAGCGTTACAAAAAGACAACCTTCTACCGGCTTGAATGCTTAGCGTACGTCTATAACCCTTATTAAGTCGTTGGTTTGAGCCTCGCTTCAGGCACATTTGAATTTATCATTACTTGTAAGAGCTACATATTGCACTAAAAACAGAATCGGTGATTGAAATAGTGAATATCTTCCTTATGAGTTTAGTCACCGTGTATGGTTCCGGGTCACAATTATGAGCAAGTTTCTCAAATCTACCCAAATGCAAAATACATAAATTGTCCATACACGCACCCGCATACAACATCTTAGCAAAAATGCACACAACTGGATCCTTATTTTGTGAAAAAAAGACATCATGACATGACTGTAATTGATAATATAATTAATTTTCCCTTGCCCCTGTAAATTTCTCACCAAAGAGATATCCCAAGCATGGTCCCATAGATAGCTGAAAAGATACTAAATAGGTCTAAAATCATTCTTGTCATTAGGTGGTCATAATTAAGCAAATGAAAACAAATAATAGGCGTCTTTGTCTTACATTCCCAGAGGTTTCAGTTCTTGGATACACAAAAATCACAAAATACAGGGTTTTTCATATTTTTACGCTTTGAATTTTGTCTGACATCCTATTTTCATTTTTCTTTGCAGATTATGAAAGCAGGTGTACTCTTTAAAGAATTTCCTTGCTGCGAGTATCATGGAAATACCTATAAATCAAGATATGGACATTTTCCCAAAAGAAAATCATGATTTTAACACATTTCTGGGAAATATATATATATACCCACAGCAAGAAAATTATATTTGAGTATATATAATTTCATAATCTGCAGAAAAAATGAAAATAGGATGTAGGGTTTGCCAGAAAAAATCAAAACGTAAAATATGAAAACCCTGTATTTTGTTATTTTTGACATCCAAGAGCTAAAACCTACAGAAATGTAAAACAAAGAAGTATATTTTCGGTTTGAAATTGTTTTGATGTGACCACATATTGGGAAATATGATCTTCAGACCTATTTAGTAACTCTTTAGCTACCCATGGGACCCACCTTAAATAACACATAGTCTAGAATTCATTTTTGCTGAGTGTACCTGCCAGGAATAAGCGTAGCCATCTGCATTGACCAACGGTACTATGTAGAAATCTAGGGCATTGAGTATCTTCCTTATTGTTGCATCGTTGTTCTTAAAGTCTGTTACAAGCTGAAAAGACATTAAAATGACGTTATCATAGGGCTTAATTCTGTTAATTTGCAAATGCACGACCACCAGTTGCTAATATAAACTTAAAACTTGCAGTGCGTCATTGAAAGTCCGCGTTAAACAATTATTAAATTATAACATTGGAGGAAAGTATTATTTTTAGTTTGTCAATGCACATGATAAAATGACATAAAACAGCTTATTTACAATATAAATTATCTTATTCCCAAACAAGGTGTTTAGCAACAGTTTATTTAAACAAACGTTTATCTCTGAAGTAGTGCGGTAAATATGCGATAATATTTTAAAAGTATGGTAAGAGTATCATATTTTGTCATATTATACCAAAGATATAACGTTCCACACTAACATATCTATTGGGCCTATCACTTTGAAAAAAAAAACAGAATTTTAATAATTTTTTTTTGATACTCATCTACCTCACTACTTCAAAGTTAAACGATTGTTTAGCTAAACCATTGTTAAACATCTTTATAGTAATATGGGCCTACATTTTTTTCCGTTTTCACGAAATCGTTCATCAAGTTGTTCTTAAGATTATATACGGTATCACGTTCCAATCTAGTGTGAATTCAATGGTGGCTAAAAAATCGATGTCGATCCTGTCGAAAATCAAGACAACGTGGTATAGGCATCCAATGTGAATCCATAGAATTAAGCACCTTTGTTTCCCCTTCCCACCTTCATCAAAAGGTTTTAGTGTTCCTGTCCGCACTCTCATTGCTGTGACTGGGATGAGCCCCCGGATGGGTAAAGTTTATTCATTCAGCACAGCACTTGATGTAATCTGACATGATTAATCAAGGGAATTTGAATGGGACATAAACTACATGATGTAAAACAAAACAGTAAAAAAAAAAAAAAAAAAAAAAAACAAAAAAAAAGTTTGAGTTTTAAAAAAAAGGGTGCTTGATGTAATAAACAAAAACAAGTAAGTTTGAGTTTTATAAAAAAAGAGTGCTCTTGGGCACAGTTCAGGGCGTTCATTCATCAATGTATTAGAAATTATACCCCTGGTTTTTGGGTATGCTATATGATACCAATCCACACAAGGTCGGTTCATGTAAACGTATGTACAAGTACAACCCACTGAACTGTTCCTTGGAGGATAAGCATATGTAACTCATAGTGAATACTGTTGTTCATACGATTTTTCCCATTGATGTAATTGTGCATGTTCAAACAGTGTTGATGGCAAACATTTCATGAAACTTTTGAATAAATATGAGGTGCTTAAATGAAGAAAATGAAGGCACGGTAGGCCAACTTCAATTTTCCTTCAGACAATGGCACACATCCACCTTATGCTTGATTGGTTTTATACAAAATGCCAGCAAACGATATCGGCCAACAAAAAACATGACTATTAAGTTGTTTCAAACATTTGGCGGTCGCCTTGAAGGTGCGTAGGAGGCAATAAGCAAGTGCAGCGCTAAGTGATTTTCTTTTCAAAAAGGTATCACAACCCCTAGCGATTAAGTGAAACTATCTATCAGCGTGTTTGCGGTCCCGGTGTAACAATAGGCTCTTTTGAGGAGCAGCGCTAACTTGAAAAAGAAGGCCTTATTGTATGAGGACCGTACGACGGGAGCCGCTTCTAAAACAGATAAATACCCAATCTGCTTGACCATACACAAGGCATCCACTATGTCGAGTGTAGGGGTAGCCAACCCAGCCAATTACTTCGAAGTTAGCCAATCATCATTGGTGTTCGAGTAAGTGGGTTATTGGGACGGAATTGAATATCATTTGTTACGTGAGTTGCGCTTTATACAGTAAAGTTGGCCAACTTAACCCACGCACTCGAACACCAAATGGTGATTGGCTAACTCGAAGCCGACGGATTAACCCAAGTATTCCTCCCCCCTGCGGGACGGTGTTGGCAACATTACGAGTGCGTAGGTTTCACGACGATGTGTGTTTATCTTCCCGTTAGGTATTCTACCATTGTGAAATCCATTTACTACATGTACTGTATTCCATTGAATACAAAGATGTTACAAAAATGGGAGGATTAAACTTCCAAGCAATGGTCCTTTTCCAATGATTTGAGTGGTTACCATGGACACATCGCATGCCAGTTTATCAATGGTGTTGGGGTGATGAAAATGCCATTTAAGGTCATTATTATGGAAATCTTACAAGAAGATTTTCTTCCCACATATATTATGTGTCAAAAATCTCACTGGAAACGTTATGTAAGGGCGACGTGTATAGACCGTATGAAATAGCCAGCCAGGTTGGTGGACAGATAAACGCATTCCAGTACTACAATAGATTAACCTGTCAATGATCCCTGTGTATTCGCTAAACATGGATCGATGCAGCTTTAATTGTATGTAGTTCTGGGAGATGTATGCATATGTCCACCAAAACATCTATGGTGGCTGACGTCATATTGAATAGTCTATTGATTACTTGTTAATTACCAGAAAGGTTTTATCGAATCTTGGGAGGTAGGAGAGAAGGAGAAAGCTCTTCCATAATTGGATTACGCAACGCGAGTATCCCATTATATCACTGGCAAATCATTGTAAAAAGCATAGACCAACAAAGACCACTTCTCGGCAGGGAGGAAGTACTCTTTATGTTCCATGATCATCGCCGACAGAAGCTGGCACGCTCAGTTGAACAAGTTTGACCTGTGCGCAGAAAGGTTATATCCCCGATGCGCAGTGTTTGTTTACATGTGGAGACGAAAACAAAGAGATTGAGTCGATTACAGCCGAAATTATGAGTATTTTTCAGTCCAAAAAAAATCGGCGATAGAATGTTACTAGATGAGTAATTGATTTTAGTTTTTCAAAACTTGGATGTTTTTGGAAAGCCGTTCGTATTTTTTACAAGATTATGATATTTGGAGACGAAATCTAACTTGAATTGGGAAGAAAAATGCGTATCTTACATGACACACAAACCTTGACAGTGCCCGGAGTGCCCGTTTTCTCAATTGGTCCTGAAGTTGTAAAACCTTTACCACAGAATTGTAAAGTAGTAAGCAGATAATAGTAGAAATTGTGCATTTGTATAAAAGCATCAAATTTGCAGGGAGGTAGAGAATTGAAATTTGGAAAACAATTGGATATGGAACCACCTTCATCAAGTTCAATGTCACCTAGTGGTCACAAAAGGTCAATTATGGTCAAAAACATTAAAAATGCCGAATAGGTTGCATAACTCTAAACATCATAAACATTCTCATGGATCATTTGTGACATACATTTCGACCTAATCAAAGACGGTCTTCTCCATTTGTAAAGGGACACGAGATTTTATGAGGATTACCAATTTTGTATAAATTTCGGGCTTTGTTGTAGAATATCAACCGAGGACATTTCGTAGTTTATTGAACAAAGAAAAGAACACCAAAAAACATTAAGTTTTGAATTCCCCTGCTGTCCTGGATCAATTCCCCTAAACAAGCATACTGCGGATATCGTCATGCACAACAGAAAATACAAAAGCATATTATACATGAAGATGGCTTTTACGGATTATTGTCCCTCCAGGTTTGATTTAATATATTGGTAAAATTGGTTAAAAAAAGGGAGGGGCATTCATTATTTTGTGGAAATGTCCTCTATCTCTTTAAGCTTAATACGTTAACATCACCATGAACATTTCATTGAGTGATACAGGGATTCATAGCTCACTGGGGATACATTTCGGTGGAATTTGTTTGAAAAATGCTAAGTATATCACCTTTTAATCACCAAAAAGCCACCAAAATGGAACCATCGGATTAATGCTCCATGATATGAATTTATTCATCGTATATTCATAAAAAAACATTTGAATACTATGAAATAGGTTTTGATTAGGCCTACATTGCAAATAACAACGTACTACGAGATCAATGTTAATGCTGAATGCATGTGCATCGACATTGCATCGTGTCACACAATGCTGTGGTAAATATGGCGATGGGACGTCCATTTTCACAATACTTTGTACACGGATCATGTCTTAAAACATTTTATTTTCTCTGAAGTGGAAATCGGATATCGCCAGGGTCTCATTTATTTCACCAAAATGTGGCCAAAACTTCGGGACAAAATTGAAAAACGGGCAACATCGGACACTGTGAAGTTTTGTTGCAGGTTTAGTACGACATTTTTCGCCCAATTCAACTTAGATTTTGGTCTCCACTTTATACTTTTAAGAAATCGGCGCTACCACATTTCAGTTTTTAAAAGCCGAAAAGTACGAGTTAAAACTAGAATCATTGTAATCAACTTAGAACAGCTATCTCGCTTTCTAATAAATGACCACAAATGATCCGAATGATCTGGTTTTTACCGTGAAGATGAATTGTACGGGACGTGTTCCAAGTTAAAATTATCAATACTCAGTATTTAAATTGTAAACATTTATGCCAAGTTTCATGCTTTTCTAAAGAAATGCAAATTCTTACAATATCTGCTTAACTATGTCATCGATGCAATGTGATGCACATGCGTTCAGCATCAACTACGATCTCGTGTTGTATTGGTTTCCCATACAATGTTTACGACCTGTTTACGAGGGCGGGCGATGATCATCGGTCAAAGGGAGTTGGAAAAGCTTTCGCCTTCTCTCCTACCATCCATTATCGAATGAGCAATGACCACGAATTCTCTAGCTGTAAGTGTTACTTGTAATCCTTCGTTACATGTCCAACTGGATCACAGCTTTTTGATCCTGCACCACGATCAAATGATCCCTACAACCAATGTCTACGGCCTGCATAACCTTCCCAATTGGTGCGTGATCCATTAACCAGGATTGTATGTACCGCTTCGATAGCGAATAGTGGGTGTTGCGAACTTGACACCAGTACCACTGTGCAACCTGCTTCATTCATTTACTCGCGACATTCGCAAATTTTGTGATATAGATTTGTGCGACTTGTTATATTGATTGTAGCAGGTCTCTAGCTCCTCGCGTATGCACTCCTGCTTGCTCGAGATTTAAAGTTTGAGCTGCCCCATAATGTACCCGATAGACAGATACAAAATGTATGAAAGGAGGTGTTTTTGTTGCTGAATATGTCAGTTAAAATCGCTACATTTCCTCTCCTTGTAGGTGTTGTTACAAAAGTCATAAGAACTACACCATGCAATATACATACACATTTTAAAATATTATGAAATAACAGATTATGTTATAAGTGAATATACTGTTAAACGATGCCAACATTTATTTTAGGGTGCCACCTTCCACTTAAAATTGAAATTTATTTTAGGTGTATTATAACTGTACGACGAGTTTTACGAAACTGGTCATAGGTCAATTTAATAAATAATTTTTTGCTGGAAACCAGTGAAATAGAATAAAATACCCCTTTTAATCCGAAAATCTGTGCTATTGACAGTGTGAGTGTGAAACTTATCGATATGGCTTGGAGTCTCAGCAGTGCGGTTTTAGCTTCATTTTGGCACACTTTGATCAATATTTTGAGTTATTTCATACATTGCAAATGAACTGATGGTGTCTTCATTGATCAGCTTGTGGTAATTTAATGAACAAAAATCCATATTAGCTATTATTTACTGATTCCCTTTCGTGAGATCAGAAGTAACCAGGTTCTACTATCAGTTTTGTAATTTATGAGATCTGGACGTCTTATAGACAAAAAACCGACACATTTGTGCACTATTGCGCGCCCCTCTATTAAGGTGCTAATATATATTCATGGTGTTTATTAATTTATCTTATTATTATGAACTTAATTCTTTCATGATGGGGGATCTGTTTGAGGGACACCTATAGTGAATCACTCTCGTTGCACTTAAATTTGCATGTTGTACAACATCGCGTTTAACCTCTTATGGATACATATGGTAAGTGTTATGTAACGTGTCTGGGCAATTTTACCTTTCATATCTCTCAACCAACAAAAAAAAAACCTTCGTGGCCGCGTCGCTCATGACGTATCGACATTTGGCTGGTTTGAGAAAGGTTGGCTATACGGTTTGCTTCTAACATTCACCAAATTTCAACCTCAAATGGCTTAATTAGGAAAAACATTAATTAACTAATTATTAAGTATTGCAAAACAGTTTAAATTTTATGCTTCCAACATAACGACGTACTTGTCTATTCTGCGCATGCCCCATAGCATCGTATCTGCATTTTGAAGTAGTCGCCGTTTCATTAGTGAAATATTTGTGGGACGTATTTTCCAGTTCGGTAAATTGCTATTTGTCGTTTTCACGTAGTGACGTATTACACAATCGCGTCACATACCGACGTATTTTCGTGACGTATTTGTTATTGTTACACGTTTGAAATTGCATTTTGTCGTTTTTCACACATATTGACGGTATTTTATTTAAAGACACTATCAGTGGATTTATCCGAAAGATGAAAATATTTGAAATTCGTTCAAAGTGAAGACTAACTCTCTAAATTTCTCATAAGTTACCTTTCCAACTGAAGAATTAACAGAAAAGAACAAACGCAGTGTTCAAAGATACGATCTCCATCAATGATTACATGTTGTAGTAGTGTCCGTTCGGACAGTAATGTACTAAAATTATTCGATTTTGTCCCTTATTAGGTTCGTGTTTTTTTTTTGGGGGGGGTTTCCCCCCCCCTATCATTTGGTCAGGGGTTTGGTTAAGGATCCCTATAGTTTTATTGAAAAATGCAAAAATCTGATTTGTGATGATTTTTTTTTCGCGATTTTCGATTTTATCAAATCGCTGATAGTGTCTTTAACATCAGTTGTCTAAATAAATTGGAAGTTGATATTGGTTTAAAAATTTTGAAATGTAACTTATGGGCGAATATCCACTAGGTTTTAATTAAAATATATGTTTTAATTAACAGTATGGAGCAAATTAAAATCGCAAAATCTTCAGAGCCGTTTTTCTCGAAATGCGTATTTTGCAAATACGTCAGTAGTGACGCGGCCGACGACTTGGTCTTTGACAACTATTCTCCCCAAATGCAGTTTTTACCTGATTAGTAATATACATGACGGTAGCAGGTGATATCCATTCCCGTGCGTGAAGACCACCTTGAAACCACACAGATCTCTTGACTTCTCCCGTGTTCTGAACTGAAATCTGATGGTTTAAATATGTAAGTACGTATAACAGTTTAAAAAACCGTTCTACACATTCGAGTCACGATAAACTGACTGATGATTTATGTTAACACTGGCAATAATACAAGTAATACTTACTAAATTCATGATAACGATGTACTAAGGTTCCCGAAATTTACTTAAACATGAATAAAATTGCATTTAAGTGAAATACTTGCTTTTAGTCCCGCAAGTTCTCGTTTCTCGTGTGATCTGCCCACTACTATTTTCTGAACAATATCTGTGTGTTTAGTGGCAAACTCCGTTATCCACTGGTGAATCTATATTAACGTAATAATAAACGAAACCAATCGTTATGACTCAATTTTGGATTTCAAAAATATATCCGCTCTTCATTTTTCAGGTTCCTCCTATCAATTGGTAATCTTCTTTAAAATAATTATAATTATTCATTAAGCATTGCATATTGTTTAATATTATCATAATAGACAGACGTGGAGTAATACTAAAGGTGTATGGATCTCCTATTTCAATTGATACCAAATTAAGTATCAACTTTGCAATGAGTTCATATCTCAAACTCTATTGAGGGTCTTTGCAATATTATTAAAATGCAGCTTCTTTTAGTGCAATTTTACATCTGTGATATATTTTTTAAAAGATCTGATATATTTTTTAAAAGATCTATAAAAGCATCTTCAAATTTATTTCAAATTTACTTACCTCATCATACGAAAGATACCTAGAATAATCAAACTCAGCTAAATTGATGCCAATCCTCCTGCTCTTCACTTCAATTTGCTGTTGGTGAATTTTGGCTTCTACGTTGTCGATCACCACGGTGTAAGTCATGTTATGGGCACTAAGAAGGCGATAAAATTCTCCACTAAAATCGCTTGGAACCATGATGTCTACTGGCCTGTCTGGTGCCTTCGATGATCGCCAAAAATCAAGCTATTGAGCTTTTAAAAACGTCTTAACATGTGTGAGTCCATTTCTTTGTACTATTCTATCCGCGATAACACCCTCTCTAGAATTATACGTACTAAAGTCAGCCTCATTTTTAAACTTCAGAATATATTTTCCATCCAGAGAATGATCTGTAAGGCCTACGTATTCCACGAAAAAAACAAACACCTCTATAGTGTACATTATCTTCCCAAAGTCAGTGAGGTCGACCGGTCCCTCAGGTATCGCTTGTATTGCTGCAGCACCGAACCATTTAGAGAGTATACTCGGGGCAGGATTATAAACATTTGTCATCATATTTATCATTGACCGAAGAGATGCGGATTTCTCGAACAACGGTGCTGGGAAAAATTAAAAGTGGTGGCAATTTTTGCATACGACTGGCCCATTTTCCAACTGGAACCATCTTAAAAGCCAAAAACACTAAGAATGTTAAAATGTTTTTTCTGGTCAAGGAGTTTCAAACACAATTATCCCCAAACTGTAAAATGTTCATGTGCCTATATTTTCCAAGATGGCTGACATTTTGTTGACACAACCTTACACTTCTTAATATATAGCCCTATGAAGATGGTTGTGGTGTCAAATTAAATATTTTCTGGGTCAGGAGTTCAATAAACTAATTTACAAAACCGCCAGATGAATAACAAGTAATGGCAGTTTTATACGGTCCATTTTCCAAGATGCAACATATAAAGAAAATCGTTTATACGCTCATGCTATAACAGCACCTATAGATGACCATTTTGGTGACAAGTGGATGTTTTGTTGGGTCAATAATTTTAACAAGTCAATATTCTCAAACTGTCACTGAGTCGTATCCTGTTATTCAATGACTACCAGTGACACCCAAACTAAGACACCTTGACAACTCTATAATGTATTCACCTAAATAATAAAAAGATCTGGACTTGCATGGGAATTTTTGCTATTAAGGCAGGCCTGTATTATTTTACTAGAAACTATTATTGTGTTTTGTTTCAGATATGCAAAGAGTAAAATGGCGCCCGAATTTCGTACAATTAATGGTCATGGTCACTTCCACACCTATTGGTGTCACTGTTTTTGGGTTTTTGGTTCATAGGGGCCATAAGCTCAGTTTAGGAGTTTCTAAGGAGGAGTTACTGAGGGTCGCGTTGGAATTAATTAAGAAGCATCTGGTTAATATATGTAGCCTTTGCCACTTAACCTGACATTGCCGTAAAGTTTAACACTCTTGGTTTACGTGTACTTAATAAATATATTGGGCTATCTTGAAAAAAGTTACAAATCCAAATAAACATTCACTTTTATATATTCAGCCTTCAGTTTTAAGAATAGTTTTTTAATGACTCTGTGACCCAGAAAACACTCATTTTGAACACCTAAAAATCTCTCTTGGTTATATTCCTTTGACGAGACGTCGGTCTTCTTGAAAAATACCCGTGTATAATAAATTTTTTCCCATGACTCCGACACTTCGGCACTTGTATCTTGAACCTCTTGTGCACCCGAAAACACAGACATTCCAACCACTAAGTCACCATAGTAAGGGCTATTAATACCTTTAAAATGGCGGCATTTTGGAAATGTTGTTTATGCAAATTGCCATCACTTCTATTTTATTGTCATCACGTATTTTCATGAACTGCACCACCCAAATGATCAAATGTAGCTATGATTGCAAAATGTTGTATTTATTCGGCCCTGGTTGGAAAATCTAAGGCCCTTTCCACTTGATGCTGCCGCACTATTGCTCGCATCTAATGAGGTCGTGTGTGCATAGATATGGTCCCCGGACCCATAGTCCCCTACAACGGTAAAGAATATCGGCACTTGCTGTCTGTTGACTCCTTTAACGCAACATTATTTCGAGCTTAGTCTGTTGTCGTCCTATGTTTCCATTCGGACTATATCGCCTTTTACACCGGCTTTGAACTCGCATTGTATCAAGGCTCACGATTTATTGCTGAGCCCACTGGAAACGCACCCACGCACCGCTGCAGGAAGATAAATGCACTAGAAGCACGAAGAGCAAACAAATCACGGACGGTTTCACTTTCGTCACTATTGGTATTACAGCTGACTCCAGAAGAAGCAGAACTTGGAGCAACCTTCATAGACCTAACTGCTGCATACAATACATCCTGCATCATGGTCTCTACCTCGCTACTCAACTACTTCCCTGCTGTCAGCTTGTCAAGTTCTTATGCGTCTCATCCAAGACAGATTCTTTCGTCCCTGGAGACAGCAAATGGGCAACGCATTATAAAAGCGCAAACTTCGGAATGGTATTCCACATGGTTCTGTCCTGGCACCCCATCTCTCAACCTCTACGTCCTCAGATATGCCAAAGGGAGATTGTTCGCATGTAACCCTACGCAGACGACCGGCAACTTTGGAATAGCTGTTGATTGCTTTGAGTCCTTATAAACAGTGTTGCCGAAGACCTACTCACTGTAAGCCAATTCTTTTTACCGATGGCACTTTGAACTCAGCAAACCCCAAGACCGTCAGCTCTGTTTGTTTTCCACCTTGCAAATCGATGGGCAAAAAGAGACTTAGCACACTCTAGATGGAGACAACTTCACATGACCCAACACCGATGTACCTTGGCGCCATAATGACCGCAGCCTTACTTTCATTCAACACACCAAGCATGTCGCTGCCAAGAGGCAGTCTCGTGTCAACCTCCTCGAAGGCTCGCCGGAAACTGGAGGGTTTGCATCTTTGGACACCTTACATACATCACTGTGCCGCCTGGGCATACTCCACTGCTGAATACGCTGCGCCAGTATGGAGTCAAGTGTACATCACACAAATTGATGTCTTATGATGATGCAATGAGACTTGTTCGTGTTGCCTTGTTGCGACCCTGTAAATATCTTCCAATTCTGTCTGGCATAGCTCCTGCAAACCTTAGAGGAACCTTCAGACGATCAACCTCGCCAAGATGTGTGATGAACCTGGTAGCCGTAATCCCCCCCCCCTCCACCAACACCCTTTGAGGATCAGAGAATTCAAACGGAATCACTTTGCTACCCATCCATGACACTGCAGTCCACCAGTTTCCCTATCGATCAATCCTATCAATGACAGATGGTATGAGCAATGGTTATCCTCTATTCTGAACCTAAGTAGTTGTGGCCAGCCCATCAGCAGCCCCAATGCTGTGACCTTGATAGTAAAGCATGGGTCAACCTCGACAGACTCAACTGTCTGTGGCTTACAAATAACTTTCCTTCACAATCGGAAGTAAACTATCACCACACTGCGTATTGTGAGAGCCACAAACATTAGCCACATCAATATGAATGTTGAGATCTACAAGTCCCCAATAGGAATTCCAGCCTGTATCAACCTGGGATATGAAACTATCAGCTGGTTAAAACGGATCTTCCACTGTGATTTTTGGACTTGCACGCACGAACGAAAGCTGACTTCAGCTGATAAATTTGCGAAAATATCGTTACCACTCACAGCTTGCTTTCGGTGTACGATTTGAGGTATGAGCTACAAATTTTCAATTTTTGCATAAGGGACCACAACCTTCTTGTATGAATACTCAACATCTGGGGATACCGGACAAACTAATATAGTTTCACAAGATCAATGGTTCACCTAATTTGCATAATACTGGCAGTCATCTTTGATTTTTTAGCGTACTTTTACGGCCTCCATCTTGAGATGAGGTATTTTTTCATAATGTAAAATTTAAATGACCAAAAGCCGTTATTGGAATTTATCCGAATAATGGGGGGGTAAAATTTTACATTTTGCAACCGTTTTCGTCACTTTTTATTTGGCTTCCTAGCCATATAAATTAAATAAAAGACACTTTGGAAACAAAATGCTATTTAGCTTCAATCCAATACCCAAAGTAAACCATACACCATTCCAAATTGAGCTCGAATAGCACGTATAGGTTTTTGAAATGAAGGTTATTAATCCGTTCGAGAAAATCAACGTTAAAAATCTACCAACACTAAGATCAATTTTTAAACACAACTAATGCATTTGAAACGTGTTTTACAAAATACAAATGTAGATAATGATTTTTAGGAATTATTGGCATAACACATTGTATAGCTTATTTATTGATTTTTTAAGAAAAAAATGTTAACTATAGCAGGTTGAAAAACAACAAAATACATAAGAAATTAATAGAGTACAACAATTTAGATCATTTTGTATGATTTTTAACATCAATTCTGCTATTTATAAGCAAAATGGTCTCAAAATACAGCACACATTACAAATAATTAATTTTTACAGATGTGCCTTAAATAGCACATGGTGGGATAATTTTACAAGCATTTGAATAGAAAAACACCTGGACAGCCTAATATTAGTTTGTGTGTTTTGAATTGAAATTGCTCTAAAATCGGAATGGAATGTCGGATTTTCATCAAATAAAAAGCAAAATAAAGCTGCGAGAATTTCAAGGCAATTGTGGTAGGCTGTTACCTTAAGATGTAACTATGGCCATATCGGACCTGTCTTTGTGTGCGTGTGTTTGCGCATGCTTGTACATGCTTGTGCCTGTTTATGTGTGTTTATGCATTATGTGTTTTATTCCAAAGTACCAACCCTATGTTATTCTAAATACCTTGTAGTTGACAGTTAGTCGTTCTTCTTCTTTGTGAAGCCATTGTAGTCCTTCGATATTAGTTGAATCTATTCGCCACACCTGTGAACTATAATATCAAATGGCTTATGTGAAATGGCTTGTGAAATGAAACGAGTCAGGCTCACTGTGCACATTTCGTTACGATATGTATCCAGTATAAATCACAAAATCGCTAACACCCGATGGCGCTATGACATAAACACACCCAAAAAGTAACTCCCCGCCCCTGAAATTTGTTAAGGTCAAACGATACATCGTCTTATACATTATGGGATATAATTGGAAGCAGTGTTTATCTATGCGTATTTTGATACCTCATAAATTACTATATAGGTGGCATCGTAACAGTATATTTAACAATGGTGCCTCCTTTTAACGACCATTTAAAATAACTAAAATGCGGTTATGTGCGTACGCTTTAGCACCTATGATTCTATATACCGCCGCGACTCCTAATCTTATTTCTGAAAAAT
Organism: Ophioderma brevispina; assembly: GCA_023653785.1. Taxonomy (NCBI): domain Eukaryota; kingdom Metazoa; phylum Echinodermata; class Ophiuroidea; order Amphilepidida; family Ophiodermatidae; genus Ophioderma; species Ophioderma brevispina. The sequence goes on along the minus strand of JAMKCH010002290.1, from coordinate 78,741 downwards.
GCTGGCGTTTATGAATTTTGACTTGACAGATTACCCATAATCCCTCACGAGTTTGAACCGTGGAAAAATGTGAAATTTGCTGCAACTTCAACCATTTTTTACAAAAATTCTAGCGGATGTCCTCGAAAGATTATGTCTGACCATTTGATGTAGAAATATGTTCTATAGAGATGACATTTTTGTTCGGGCCCGTACGCGGGGGGGGGGGGGGGGGGGGGGGGGGGGGGGGGGGCGCCTTTTTTTTTTTTTTTTTTTTCGGAGGGTGCGGTCGCATCCCCCCAAAAAAATCCACAAAAGGGGTAAAAGGGGTCCACTTTTTACTGTTTTTTTAAAGGTCAAAAATTTAGAGAAATTTGGTGATAACATTTTCAAAAAGTCCAAAAAGCTCAAGTTTAGGGGGTTAGGTCCACTTTCACCAAAAAAGGTCCACTTTTTCAGATAAAATCCACATTTTCAAAGTCCCGCACCCCCCCCCCCAAAAAAAATATATAAATCCTGGGTAAGGCCCTGGTTTTGTTTTAAGGTGGGCACCCCTTATTGGCATTAATGGCATTTAGGTTTTGCTTGCAACATTGTAGTCACGCTTTCAATGTTTAAGCGGAAATGTCCCTGCCGATTTCAAGCAACCCTGTTGCCAAGTTGAATCGTTGTTACACGATTGTAAACGTGTACTGTCACATGGTGTAGCGTTCAGTAGTATTGTATTGTAACACCATTTATAGGGAATCATTACGCGACGTACCGTATGCCCGGGGCCGGTGGGTATCACATACGAAATGGATATGGGTGTAATGCTGGCGCTTCCAAACCACTAATCTCTACACACTGGATAGGCAATCTCCACGCGATTGAATAGCGAGCCGGTGAATATACCGGAAGTTGCGCAGCGTCCCTTTGCTCTACCCAAAACATTCACTCGGTTGCACGGGTTTCTATGGGATGAGTATACGTGTATGCCTTATAAAGTACTTTTCTGGCCAATATCTTAAAAAAATATCAAACATTTGCAATTTGTATGGTGTATGTTGCCCGTTTTGCCTGAAATTAACTGTGAGTAGAAGTAAACGAATGTATTCTCAGTCAGTTCTGAGGTCACAGTGACACAATTGATAACCGTAGAAATTGTTGTACGAGGTCAGAAGGCATGGATTTGCACAAACACAAAAGACACGCGTCCTTGCTCTTTGTTTGATTCCCCACACAGGTCTGTAGCGCAAATCAGTGATGTTTTTCGCCATGTTAAAGTATAGGGGGAATTCATGTTCAAACTGGCAGTCTATGAACTAACCGTGGTCTTCGCTTTCTCAAAACAGATAATAGGCCAAGAATTTTAGTTTTAACGTGGAAATTTCTGGGAACAAGCTGAAAATGTCAGGATTGGTGCAGAAATGTGTCTAGAATAACATACTAAAAGTCCCCTAAAATCCTCTTTGTGCTTTTTCAGAAATAAGGGGGAAAAGTTTGTACAGGGGTAAAATTATAAAATATTAGAATTGTCCTTAAATGTGTTCCAACATTTTTGTCATGTCCCAAGGATCAATAAAAGGTATAGTTTGCCATATCTACAACCTGTAGTTTAAGTACTACAGACCTAAATCATTCAAGGTCATCCTGGGGGTAAATATTTCAAAATGATCCAATTTCATTGAAACCAGATTCAAATTGCTCGTAGAGTCATATTAAAACAGAAAATGTTTTTTTTTTTTTTTTTTTTGTATGGTGTATGTTGCCCGTTTTGCCTGAAATTAACTGTGAGTAGAAGTAAACGAATGTATTCTCAGTCAGTTCTGAGGTCACAGTGACACAATTGATAACCGTAGAAATTGTTGTACGAGGTCAGAAGGCATGGATTTGCACAAACACAAAAGACACGCGTCCTTGCTCTTTGTTTGATTCCCCACACAGGTCTGTAGCGCAAATCAGTGATGTTTTTCGCCATGTTAAAGTATAGGGGGAATTCATGTTCAAACTGGCAGTCTATGAACTAACCGTGGTCTTCGCTTTCTCAAAACAGATAAAGCTTCACGTGCACAGACTTTTTTACAGATAAGATGTCCCTTTATGATTTGGTCAACTTTAAAATGGTGTAGGGCTCCCGAATTTGTCAAGACCACGAATTATTTAAACACGATTTTTTCACTTTTCATCCTTGTTTTTCAACCCCCAAAATATCATTATAATTATACCATCTGAGGTATGAAGTGATATTTCTTTTCGGTATCGGACGATATGTTCTCGTTACGTAACCTCCTTTGTTACGCTTCTCGCATTGCGAGACCGGTTGTTCACCCTTTCTGTTCACTCTCGGTTGAGCATTCAAGCCTCACACATTGAGTCAGCTCCATCATCCCATCCGTTACCGTTCGACTTTAATTATGAACGTGGACAATGCACAAGTTCCTGCTTCCAACCAAGATATTTTGGTCGCCATCCATTCGCTTCAACATCAGGTTGAAGCCGCTTCAAAGAAGCAATCCTCGGCGGAATCTTGTCCCGTTTTTAAAAGCGAAGGCAATCGTGAGCAGCATCAACACTCACAGAAAGTAGCGGATCTGATTGACTCAGCCCTAAATTCATTGGAATCTGTTGATATAGCTACCGCCAAGAATAGTTTGCAAGAAGCTTCCCGCCTTATCAAACATCGACAGAAGCTAATCAAGCTGGCTGACCGTTCCCCTCTTGTTGGCCACCTTAAAGGAATCGTTTTCGACGACTTGCCGACGACTCGGACGAATGATAAGCGGGGGTGGGGGTCTCAGAAAGGTATATATTGTGATTATCCAATTCGTTATAGCAATTGATTCATATTACATTTTTTTATCTGTAGTTCATTGCCTCCTTTTTATTTCTTCTTCGAATTCCTTTTTTATAAATTTGCGCAGGCAGAGGGAAAGCTGCAGCTGCAGCAAAAAAGGCCGAGGCGACTGAGAATTGCCAATAACACTTCAAGTTCCGCAGTAGGCCACGCCCTTTGCTTGCTTCGCCTGTTTAGCCTGGGCGCAATTTTCGCCGTTTCATCAACACCATTGCGCCAATAGACCCACACGCATAAGAGTATGTTTTCAATGCGGCAGTCAGCTGTCCCGCGAGCCAATCCTGTCCGTCTCTCAGAGCCGTCACGTTCTTCTCAACTACCGGCCTTTCAGCGCAACAGGGCGCATAGAGACTGTGAATTGCCGATATTCTATTTTGTTTTCCTCACCCCGTGCCCACGGCCGTTACAGTAAAATTTAAAACCTTGTTTATCATTTTGGAAGAATGAATTGAAAGCTAGTCATTTGGACTGATGTCATTGATTTGGTTATAAAAATTCTTTCGATTTCATCCACCACCTTTCATCGCTAAAAATAACAAATCTAGTTTAAGTCATCCTGTTTTTTGTGGAATCCGAATATTTCCGGAATTGATATCCTGTAATCGTTGTATATAATTAGCGTTGATTCGCCCCCATATTGTTGCAATCCTTTAACTGTAGCCGAGGGAAAGAAATTACGTTTGGTCTGGATCTTCGCCACCCGAATCAATTTGTTAAAAATTCAAGTTTTAAGTTGAAGATTTACCCCACATGCAACAGGTTCTCGATTCAAGTCAATATTATTTTCATTCCCTCGAAGTCCGATTACCAGCACGGTCGACATTTTCCACTGCACCAGAAATTCTTAGGTTTTTCTTGGTCTCACAATAGATAACGTTTACCAGATCTTATGTCTTTACAGTTCTTCCTTTCGGCCTCAATAGCGCTTGCTATATTTTTTACCACTTGACCAGCCCTAAGTTATTCGCCATCGCAGTGGTTACATAACTCCCTGGTTACTGGATCGCGCACCTTTTGGAATGTTTATTGCAGGCCTGTAGATTTTGTAGTTGATCATTTGATCGTGGTGCAGGACCAAAAGCGTGATCCAGTTGACATAGTAACGACCGGATTACACGTAACACTTCGCCGCTCGCATTACTGGCGAGCGCGAGGTATTATTTCTTTCATGTACATTCGACGACGGTCTCATTGTGTCCCAGTCTTCGAATTCCGCGGCGGATAATCTCTCTTTGTGAGAAATACCATTCAACGCGTGGCTTTTGTTGCAGCAAAAACAAAGGCGTTTGGATTCCCGCCCGCGGATTAAATTCCTAGACCTTCTAATCGATTCCAACACTACTTCGTTTTTGTTCCCCAAACCAAGATCACCAAATTATTGTCCACTATTTCGCGGCAATTAATACCCTCTCCCCCCCCGCCCCCCGCCCAAATCCCCCCCCCCCCCCCCCCCCCCCGCCCCCCCCCCCACCTCTCCCCCCCCCCCCCCACCCCCCCCCCCCCCGCCACCCCCCCCCCCCCCATATTTTTTACCCCCCCCCACCCCCCCCCAACCCCCCCCCCCCCCCACACCCCCACCCCACCAGCCCCCCCCGCCCTCTGCTCCCCCCCTCCACCCCCACCCCCCCACCCCCCGCATCCCCACCCCCACCCCCCCCACCACCCCCCCCCGACCCACCCCCCCCCACCCCCCCCCCACCCCCCGCCTTCTCCCGCCCCCCCCCCCCCCCCCCCCCCCCCCCCCCCCCCCCCAACACCGCCCAACACCCCACCCACCCCCCCCCCCCCGCCCCCCCCCACCCACCAGCCCCCCCCGCCCGCCAGTCTACCGCCCCCTCGCCCCCCAACCACCCCCCCACCGCCACCCCCCCCCCCCCCCCCCCCCAATCCAACCCCCCCCCCCCCACCCCCCCCCCCCCCCCCCCACACCCCCACCCCCCCCCCCCCACCCCACCCACCCACCCCCCCCGCCCCCGCCAGCCCCCCCCCCCCACCCCCCCCCCCCCCCCCCCCGCCGCCACCCCCCCCCCCCCCACCCCCCCCACGCCCCCACCCCCACCCCCCCCCCCCCAAATATCCACCCCCCCCCCCACCCCCCCCCCCCCCACCTCCCATCCCCCCCCCCCCCGCCCCCCCCCCCCCACCCCTCGCCACCCCCCCCCCTCCCCCCTCCCCGCGCTCCCCCCGCCCCCCCCCCCCCCCCCCCTCCCACCCCCCCTCCCCCCCCCCTCCGTATCTCGCCCACCCCCGGCCCGTCCCCGCCCCCCCCCCCCCCCTACGCCCCCCGCCCCCCCCCCGCCCACCCACCCCCCCCCCTCCCCGCGTGCCCCCCCCCCCCCACCCTCCCACCCCCCCCACCGCCCCCCCCCCTCCCGCCCGGCCACCACGCCACCCCGGCCCCCCCCACCCACCGCCCCCCCACCCCCCCCCGCCCCCCCCCCCCGGCCCCCCCCCCAACGCCCCCACCGCCCCCCACCCCACCCGACCCCCCCCGCCTGCACCCCCCCCCCCCCCCTCCCCCCCCAAACAAACTCCCCCCCCCCGACCACCCCCCCCCCCACGCCCCGGCCCCCGCCTCCGCGCACCCCTTCCCGCCACCCCCCCCTCCCCTGCCACCCCCCCGCGCCCCCACCCCCCCCCACTCCCACGCCCCCACCCACACCACGACCGCCACCCCCCCCCACAAACCCGGCCCCCCACGACCTCCCCCCCGCTCCCCCCTCCCCGCCCCCCCCCCCTCCCCGCCAACCCCCGCCCCCCCCCACCCCCCCCCTCCCCCAGCCCCCACCGCCACAACACCCCCTCCCCCCCCCCCCCCCCCTCTACAACCCCCCCCCCCCTCTCCCTCCCCTGCCCCCCCCCCCCTAACCCACACAACCCCCCCCCCCCCGCCCATTCTAAGCCCCCGCCCCCCCCCCCCCACCCCCCCCCCCCGCCCCACCCCCCCCAATCCCCAACCCAACCCCCTGGTCCCCGTCCCCCGCCCCCCTCCCCCACCCGCCCCTCCCCCCCCCCCCCCACCCCTGCCCGCCCGCCCTCTTCATCGATCCTCACGCTCCCCCCCCCCCCCTTAATTTTTTTACCCCCCCCCACCCCCCCCCCGCCCCCCCCCCCCCCCCCCCCCCAACCCCGCCCGACCCCCACACCACCCACCCCCCCGCCCCCACCCCCCCCACCCCCCCCTCCCGCCCCCACACCCTCCCCCCTAATCCCCCCCCACCGCCCCACAGGCCCCCCCCCACACCCGCCCCCTTCTCCCCACCCCCCCCCCCCCCCCCCCCCCCCCGCGCCCGCACCCCCCTCCCCGTGCCGCTCCACCTCCCCCACCTCCCCCCCCTCCCCCCCCGCGCCCCGCCTCCCTCCCCAGCCCCTCACCCCCCCCCACCCGCTTTGAACCACGACCCCGTCCACCCCACCACACCTCCATACCCCCGCCCACCCCCGCCCCCCCCCCACCCACGCCCCATAGGGGCGACGGTCTGCACAACACCCCCCCCACCCCTCCCGGTCTCCCCCCCCCCCCACGCCCCCCCACGAACAGGCCCCTCCCGCCCCCCCCCCCCCCCCCCACCCCACAACCACCCCACGCCCCCCCCTCCACCCCCGTGTCATCCAGCCGCCCACCCCCCACCCCCGCCCCCCGCCCGCACATGCTGGGTCTGCCCCCCCCTCCCGCCCCCGCCCGGCCCCCCGCCGCCCCCGCCCCCCCCAGCCCCCCCCCGCCCGCCCCCCCCACTCCCCCCCCCCCCTACTCCCCCCCAACCCCCCCTCCCCTCCCTCCCCCCCCCCGTCGGGATTACCCGGGATCTCACACCCCCGCCTCCCCCACCCCCCCCCCGCCCCACCCCCCCCCCCCCAAATATAACCCCCCCCCCCCCCCCACTCCCCCACCCTCCACCCCCCCCCACCCCCCCCCCCCCCACCCCCCCCCCCAACCCCCCCCCCCCCTCCCCCCCCCCACTCCCCCCGCCCCCCCCTTATTTTTTTTCCCCCCCCCGCCCCCCCCCCCCCCCACCCCCCCCCCCCCCCACCCCACCCCCCCCCCCCATCCCCCCCCCCCCCCCCGGTCCTCCCCCCCGCCCCCCCGCCCCCCCCCCCACCCACCCCCTGTCTCCCACTCACCCCCCCCCCCCCCCCCACCCCCCCCCCACCCCCCCCCCCCCAGCCTCCCCCCCTCCCAACCGCAACTCCCCATCCCCTCCCCCCCCCCCCCCCCCCTCAGCCCCCCCTCCTTCCTCTCCCCCCCCCCCCCCCCATCCACTCTCCCCCCTCCTCAACACTCAACCCCACCCACCACCAAAACACCCCACCCCTCCCACCAGCCCCCACCCCACTGCCCCCCTCCACCCCTCCCCCCCCCCCCCCCGCCCACCGCACCGCGCCGTCCCCCACCCCCACTCCCGCCCCACGCCCCCCCCGCCCTGCCCCCTCACTACCATGGCCCCCCACCCCCCCCCCCCACCCCCCCCCACCCCACGGCGCCGTCTCCCCCCACCCCCCCGGTTTTATCACCCACCCCCCCGCCCTCTCCCCCCCGCCTGCACCCCCCCCCCCACCCCCTCCACCGCCCCCTCCCCCCCCCCCCCTCCCCCTCCCCCGCCCAGTCCCGCCCCCCCCCACCCACAGCCCACCCCCCCCCCCCCCCCCCACCTCCCCCCCCCCCCCCCCCCCACCCTCCCCCCCCCCCCGCCCTCGTCCACCCAGCACCCCCCCCCCCTTAATTTTTTTACCCCCCCCCACCCCCCCCCCCCCCCCCTCCCCCCCCCCCCCCCCCCCCCCCCCGCCCACCCCACCCCCCGCCCCCCCCTGCCCACCCCCCCCCCACACCAAAAAAAATAACCCCCCCCCACCCCCTCTCCCACCCCCCCCCCCACCCCCTCCCCCCACCTCCCACCCCCACTGCCCCCCCCCCCCCCCACCCCCCCACCCCACGTCCCCTCCAACCACACACAAACACAACAACCCCACCCCCCTCCCCTCCCCCCACCCCCTCCCGCCCCTCACTCCGCCCCCCCACCACCCCCCGCCCCCCCAATAAGCCCCCACCCCCCCCCCCCCCCCCCCCTCCCCCCCCGCCACCCCCCCCCCCCCCCCCTCGCACCCCTGCCCCCCCACGCCCCCCCCCTACCCGCTCCCCCCCCCCCCCCCCCCGCCCCCCCCCACCCTCCCCCCCCCCCCCCCCCCACCGCGCACCCCCCCGCCCCCTCCCCCCCGCGCCACCTACCCCCCCCCCCCCTCTCCCCCCCCCCCCACCCACCCCGCCCCCCCCCCCCCCCCCCCCACCCCACCCTCCCGCCCCACACCCCCCACCCCCCGCCCCCCCCCCTCCGCCCCCCCCCCCCCCCCCCCCCCCCAGCCCGCCCACCCACCCCCCTCTCCCCCCCCTCCCCCCCCTCCCCCCCCCCCCCCCCCCCCCCCCCCCCCCCCCCCTCGCCCCCCCCCCCCTCTCCGCCCCCCCCCACCCCCCCCCCCCCCTAATGAACTCTACAGCGGCCCCCCCCCCCCCCCCCTCCCCCCACCCACTCCCGCCCCCCCGCCACCCCCCCCGCCCCCCCCCCCCGCCCCCCCCCCCCCCCCCACCTCACCCCCCCTCCCCCCCAGCCTCCTCCACGCTCCCCACCCCCCCCCACCCCCCAATCCACCCCCCCCCCCCCCCCCCCCCCCACCCCCGCCCCACCCCCCCCCCCTCCCATCCGGCCCCCCCCCGCCGCTCCCCCCCACGCCTCACCTCCCCCCCCCCCACCTCCCGCCGCCACGCCCCGCCCCCAACGCCCTCAGCCCCCCCCCCCTACTCCAGCCACCTTCCCGCCCCCCCCAAAAATACCCACCCCCCCACCCACACCCCCCCCCCCCCCCCACCCCCACCCCCCCCCCCCCCCCCCCCCCCCCCCCCCCCCCACCCCTCCCCCCCCACCTCAACCCACCCCCCCCCCTCCCCCCCCCCTCTCCCCCCCCCTTCCCCCTCCACCCACCCCACCTCCCCCCCCCCCCCCCCCACCGCCCCCCCCCCCCCCCCCCTCCGCCCCCCCCTCCCCCCCCTCCCCCACCACCCCCCTCACCCACCCCCCCTCCCCACTCGCCCCACCCCCCCCCCCCCCCCCCCCCCCACCCCCCCCCCCCCACTACCCCCCCACCCCCTCCCCAACCCTCCCCCCCCCCACGCCTCTCCTCCCCGACCCCCCCCCCCTCACCCCCCCCCCCTCCCCCCCCCGTCCCACCACCCCTCCAGCCGCCCACACTACCTGTCGTCCGCCGCCGCCTCCCCCTCCCTAGCCTTCTCCCCCCCCCCCCCACCCCTGGTCCCCCCCGCCTCCCCCCCCCCCCCCCCCCCCACCCTCCCCCCTCACCCCCCACGCCCCTCTCCACCCCGCGCCCCTCCACCCCTCCGCCCCCCGCACACCCCTCCGCCCCCCCCCCCCCACCCCCACAGCACCCCTCCCAACGCCCCCCAGCCCTGTCCCCCGCTCCTCTCTCGCCCCCACCCCCCCCCCCCCCCCCCTCTCCCCCCCCCCCCCGCGCCCCCCCAGCCCACTCTCCCCCCCCCTCCCCCCCGCCCCCCTGCCCCCCCCCCGACACCACCCGCTCCCCCCCGCCCCCCCCCCCATCCCCGCGACCCAGCCGCGCCCCCCCCGCACCCCCGCCCCCCCCCCTTCCTGGCCCCTCGCCCCCTCCCCCCGCCCCCCACCCCCCCCCCACAGCCACCCCCCAGCCCCGAATCCGCCCACCCCCCAACCCTGCCTACCGCCCCACCCCCCCCCCCCCCCCCCCCCCCCTGCCCCCCCCCGTGCGTCCCTCCCCCGCCATCCCTCGCGCCCCCCCCGCCCCCCCCCCTCCCCCCCGCCCGCCCCCCCCCGGCCGCCCCCCACCCACCCTCTCCACCCGCCCCCCCCCGCCCCCCCGACCTCTCCCCCCCCACCCTGGCGCCCCTCCCCCCCCCCTCCGTCCCGCCCACCGATCCCCAGCTCCCCCCCTTCCCCCCCGCCCCCCCCCTCCGCTGCCCCCCCACCCCACCCACCCGCCGCCCCCCAACCCCAGCCCGCCCCCCCAACCCCCCGTCCCTCCCGCCCCCCCACCCCGCCCCCGCCCCCACCCGTCTCTTCCCCCCCCCCACCCCCCCCCCCCCGCCCCGCCCCCCCCCCCACCCGCCCCCACCCCCCCCACCCCCCCCCTCCCCCCCCCCCCCCAGCACCCCCCCCCCCCCGCCCCCCCCCCCCCCCCCCCCCACCCCCCCCTCCCCGCCACCACCCCCCCCCCACCCCCCTCCCCCCCCACCCACCTCCCCCTCCCCCCCCCCCCCCCCCCCCCCCCTCCCCCACCCCACGCCCCCCCCCCACACCCCCCCCCCCCCCCGCCCCCCCCCTCACCTCCTCCCAAACCACACCCCCCCCCCCCCCCCCCCCCCCACCCACCCCCGCCCCCCCCCCCCCCACCCCCCACCCCCCCTCCCCCCCCCCCCCCACCCCCCCCCTCCCCCCCCCCCCCCCCCCCCCCCCCTCAACCCCACCCCCACCCACCCCCCCCACCCCCCACCCCCCCCCACCCCCCACCCCCCCCCCCCCCCCCCCCCCCCCCTCCCCACCCCCTCCACCCACCCGAACCTTCTCTCCCTCTCCCCTCTCCCTCCCTCGCCCCACCCCCCCCCCCCACCCCCCCCCCCCCATATTTTTTACCCCCCCCCACCCCGCCCACCACCCCCCCCCCCCACCGCCCCCCCCCCCCCCCCGCCCCCCACCCACCCCCCCCCCCCCCCCCCCCACCCCCCCCCCCCGCCCCTCCCCCCCCCCCACCCCCCCCAACCCCCCCGACCCCCGGTCCCCCTCTCACGCCTACCCCCCCGCCCCACCCCCCCACGCACCGCCCCCCACCTCCCCCCCCCCCACCCCCCCACCCACCCCCCCACCCCCCCCACCACCCCCACCCCCCCCCCCCCCCCACCCCCTCTCCCGCCCCCCCCCCACCCCCTCAGCCCCCCCCCCCCCCCCCCACCACCCCCCCTCACCCGCCCGCCTCCCGCCCCCCGCCCGCCTCTCACCACCCCACCCCCCCCCCACCCCCCCCCCCGCCCCCCCCCCTCCCCCCCCAACCCCCCTACCCCGCCCCCCCCCCCCCCCCCACACCCCCCCCCCCCCTCCCCTCCCCTCCCACCCCTCCGCCCCCCCCCCCACCCCGTCAACCACACCCCCCCACCCCCCCGCCCCCCCCCCCCCCCCCCCCCCCCCCCCCCGCCCCCCCCCCCCCCTCCCCCCCCCCCCAGCCCCCCCCCCCCCCCTACCCCCCCCCCAACCCCCCCCCCCCCCGCCCCCCCCCCCCCCCCCCCCCAATACCCCCACCCACCCCCCACCCCAACCCCCCCCCCCACCCCTCACCCCCCCCCCACCCCCCAACCCCCCACCTCCCCCCTCCCACCCCTACCCCCCCCCCCCCCCCCTTATTTTTTTCCCCTCCCCCCCCCGCCCCTCACCCCCCCAACCACCCTACCTCTCCCACCCCCCCCCCGCTCACTCCCCCCGCCCCCCCCCGCCCCTTACTTCCCCCCCCTTTCTCCCCCCACCCCCAAACCCCCCCCCCCCCCCCCCCCCCCCCCCCCTCCCCCCCCCCCCGCCCGGCCCCCCCCCGACCCCCCCCCCCCCCCCCCCCCCCCCCACTCCCCACCCCCCCCCCCCCACCCCCCCCTCGCCCCCCCACCCCCCTCCCCCCCCACCCCCCGCCCGCCCACCCCCCACCAACCCCCCCCCCCCCCCCCACCCCCCCCCCCCCGTCCCCCCCACCCCCCCCCCCCCCCCACCCCCCAACCGCCCCACTCCCCCCCCCCCCCATCCCCCCCGCCCCCCCCTCCCCCCCCCCGACCCCCCCCCCCCCCCCCGCCCACCCTCCACCCCCCCCCCCCCCCTCCCCCCTCCTCCCCCGTCCGCCCCCCCCCCCCCACCCCCCACCCACCCCCCCCCCCTCCCCCCGCCCTCTCCCCCCCCCCCCCCCCGCCCACCCCCTCCCCCCCTCCCCCCCCCCGCCCCCACCCCTCACCCCCACCCCCCCCCCCGCCCCCCCCACCCCCCCCACCCCCCCCCCCCCCAACTTTTTCCCCCCCCCCTTCTTAATTTTTTTAGCCCCCCCACCCCCCCCCCCCCCCAGCCCAACCCCCCCCCCCCCCCCCGACCCCCCCGCCCCCCCCCCCCCCCCCCCGCCCCCCCCCCTGCGCCATTCCCCCACCCCCCCCCCTTCTCCACCCCCTCCCCCCCCCCCCCCCCCCCCCACGTCCCCCCCCACCACCCCCCGCCCCCCTTAAAAAAAACTCCCCCCCCCCCCCGTTCCCCCCCCCCCCCACGCCCCCCCCCCCCCCCCTCTCCCCCCCCCCCCCGCCCCAACCCCCCACCCCCCCCCCCCTCTCCCCCCCCCCCCCCCCCACCACCCCCCCCCCCCCCCCCTTCCCCCCCCTTAATTTTTTTACCCCCCCCCACCCCCCCCCCCCCCCCCCCCCCCGCGGCGTCTGCAATCTGTTCCCCTTCAACTCTTTATCTAGTTTCGCTTTTTCAAATATTTCCATTTCCCTCGCTCTAGGCCCCTTTTTCCAATATGATGACTAGGTCGTCCTATCGTACTATATAACTAGAAGTTTCGTGTTCCATTCTAATTTCTTGGCCTGAATCACTTACTCTCCGAATACGTTTTTGGTCAAGATCAATATTTCTCTTCCGAACGGCTTTCCTATCCCGTTTTCGTTTGCAGGGGCGGATCCAGAATTCTCAATGGGGGGCGTCCGTCACGATTCCTTTTAAATTTTCCGGCTCGCTTCGCTCGCCTTTAGACCCAATTTTTTTTTTCACTCGGTTCGAAATTCTAAGAGCGGGGGGGGGGGGGGGGTGGAGGGAGGGGGCGCAACTTTTCGCGTTTTTAGAATTCTTACCGATTTGGTAGATTTCTTGTCATCATAAAGTGAAATAAATGGTTAACGAAATCCAACGTTCCCCTATCATCAAATGTGTAGCTTAACCCCACCTTCATCAGATCGCTTTATATTTCCATTTTCGTCTTTGGTGTATACTCACCGACATCGTTATTATCCGCCCGAATGGTTAGCCCCTAAATTGAAAACCAATTAGCGGACACAATCATTAAGTTTCGAATTTTGACGATTGGTCATCGATTCTCACTCTTTTTTTGTTTTTTATTTGTTATTGATGCTTTAATTGGGGTCCTCATACAATCGATCGATTCGCTTCTTCCCATAACTCGAAACTCACTGCTTTTAACGCCAGTGTTCTGTCAAAGGTCCACCGGCGTAGATGCCTTGTTTCAAAATTGAGCTTCGAAAATAATTATCATGTCCCCCCGTTTCGTTGATATGTCCAGGTGGTAAAACGTTTTATATCTTCAAAAGCCTGTGGTACTCTAGTCGTTCCCAAATTGCCCCTCCTCCTCACTTTTGGCCTTTCAGTGCCCGCCCCACGGGCTCCCACCTTATGTCTCACTGCACGATTGGAGGCTTTTGAAAGCTTCCTTTTCTCCTCCCTCTTTGGCGGGGATTCAGTTTTGCGCAAGCTTCCTTCCTGACCTTGGCTTTGAGATTTAATTGCAGATTTCACTTCTTCTTTCTCGCCCCCGATTTCCTTTCTCCCAGAACCCGGAATATAGGTTTTGTTTGCTCAGACTTTGGTTATTTTACCCGTGGTGTAGGGTCATAATCTTACGCAACTTTGTCTTGGCCAAGTACGTTTTATTTACATAGGCCTACAACATATTTATTAGGCTATAGCCCACACGAACGTTATCCGAGTATTTTATATGTCATTTGAGGTAAATATTTGAGCTATTTACCTTTAGTTGAGCCCATTTTTATAGTTCCTCACATTGCGTCCTTGACCATCGTTTTACTATTTGGTGTTTTTACTCCTATAATAAGTTTAAAACAGGTTTTCTTTTCTCCCGCATAGTGTCAAAATTGGGCGACGCAGGACCACGCCCAGCTGTTTAGCTTTTTGCCGATTGGCGCTTCCTGTACATGTGGAACAGTGGCTATTATCGAACAGATTCCTCTTTCATTTCATGCGTTTTCCCGTCCATTTGGTTGGCGGTGATAGCTAGTCCTTGATGGCCTTTTTCGATGTTACGAACGTTAGAGCAGCCGTCAATTTGTTCGACGGTTACATAGGTCATTCCAGCCTAATTTCGGTTTATATTCACCGATTTGGTTGACGGGTACTCTTTTTGATCTAAAGAACATCACGTTATTTTGATTCACGTAGGCCGTATTTTTTTTATTTACGTGCAATTTTTCGTGTAATCTCCTCCCCCAAACCGCCTATCACGTACCCCCTCTTGCATCTTAGTTAGCACGCTTATAAGTCGCATTTATAAGCTTTGGACGAACTCAACTCCCTTATTATAATAATTATGAGGAAATCCACCTACGTGCAAATCATCTAAGACATTACTTAATCGTGGTTTTGTCAAAAGTTTCTGAAGTTTATTATTCGACCTCTTTCCCATATATTCGCGTGAATTCGATCACGTTTGACAACCTTTCTTTGGTGTTTCTCAACCACGAGGCTACTCTGCTCAGCCCTGTCAATTTGTGCACCAAATATCAGTTTCTTTTGTCCTTTTTGGTCGTATTTTTGTTTTTTCATTTATATACATGAGGTAGATTAAGAAAAGAAATGAGTTTTCTGACGGAGGTACGTAGGAAGAAAGTAGACTTTTAGCAACATTTCTGCAATATTTGTAAAATGAAACAACGTATTTACGAGCCCCAAAAACGAAGTTGTTTCAAACGTTTTCTACCAACTGGAGAGGTCAGCGCTGCACCATTATTTTCATGTGAAAAAGAAAATAAAGCATGCCAGCGTGACATGCTGGATGACAGTTCTAGGCAATTTTGCGACCGATTAGTGATGGGTACACGTCGTAGCCTATACACTGTACATAATACTGTATGCACTTGCATTGCCACTGTACTAGACTATGTGCTCTAAAATGCTGTAACTCGATGGGAATACCAGTATGGAGCACTAATACTTCTAGTTCACTATAAATTAGTATTTAAGTCTGACGGAGCCATTTTTTGTAAAATTATACTTAGTCTAGTTTTCAGGGTTTTTTTTAAATAAGGGGACCAATTTGCAGTAAAATTATACCCCTTGCTGGACCTGTTCTCAATACGTGACTAAAATACCCTGTAAATAGCCAATATACAAAAAATACACACTCGGGGGTTATTTTGCTGATATTTTGAGGTTTACAATTTTCCTATTTTTATATTCAGTACCAGTCACATCACAACTGAATTTGATACCCTAGAACTAATCGTTATTGTGAATGTATACCCCTAGAGTTGTCCCCCCCCCATTTGCAGTTAACGCTTTTTTTTTGTTGGAAACAAGCATTGTCCCCGACCAAAATCAAGACCTCCAGATTTTTTCCAAAATCTTAAAGCAATATTAGCAACATTATTTTTGAGAACGCCCCCGATTTTCCAAAATTTTGAGATTTTTACACGTTCGCATTGGTACCTGGCTATTAAACGTATACCTGTGAATGGTTTAAGCTCGAAAATGTCTATGTTCCACAAACGAAGGCAGTTGGGTAATTTTTATCGGTATCATCCCGAATAATAATTCACCGGCCTCTTGAACGTCCCTTGCAATGTGAAATAGCCAGGGAAATAGTGCCATGAATTTGTCTACCCTCATCCATTAATTGTTTATTGGTTGCAATCATGCCAAGTCTCAAGTTAGAGGTTATTTTCTCGAGTGGCACTATTTCCTCATAGGACGATGCTAAACGTAGCATTTCCAGCTCTGCCGTTAAATTTCAATACGGTCCCAATTCTAGATTACATAATTCGCTTAATTGTTATGATAAATACGCATTTTTAGCATTCTCTTCTCGTTCTCAGGTAAATATTTTATCCAACAATGACCAAACGTAACTGTCAAAAATATCAAATTTTGAAAAATTGGGGCGCCTCTTCAACAAGTGCCAATATTGCTTTAAGTAATATTTTTTAAACTAGAGACGTGCGATGCCTGAAAAAAGATATACAAAATGTCGTTTCCAGAAGAAAGGAATGCTCCTCTCGCTACCTGAGCCAGTTTTAACAATTTTTCGGGGCGGCGGGGGTCTTTCCTTTTACTGAACATCCGATTCTATAAATTTGTACCACAAGATGGCTTGTGCGTTTTTCTCTTTTTCAATTGGTATCCAAATAAGTCCCAACAATTCCCAATTTGATCATAAGTTAAGGAAACTCGTACAAATATCACTATAAAGGTGTTTGGGTGGCCGGTGGGGTTAGTAACGGCGGAAAAAAAATCTTGAGGAGGATCATACTCTCTAGTCAAAGCACATAGGCCTTCTCCATGATTATTGTCTGTGATCTGAACACTGAAAATATGGTATTTTCATAAAGACTTTAAAACATTTTTGAATCATCTTGTGTTCGAACATACCCCCCCATACTCGAACATCTAAACCATAATTGACAACATTGACAGTACTCGCATGAATCGCCTAATTCTTCCCTTTTCCATAGTTCCTATTTCATATTGTACGTGCACGTATCTGGTTTCTTGTGGTAGGCACAATGGCCCGCCCGTGCATTCCCGGTTTCCTCCTTCCTCCTCACTTCGAGGGCGATAGCCTATCCAGTTTATAGAGATTAGTGGTGCCAAACCAAATGCAATTCGGTGCAGAGTAACTCAAACAAATGGTACTGTACAGCCCAAGTGCCCCAAAAAAGGGGGTTTGGGGTGACAAATTTGTATTCAAAAATTAGGTAATTTCATATTTTTTTTAAAAATTCTCAAATTTTACCAAAAATATGGGTCTTTCGTGAAAAATTTTCACAATTTTTCCTCAAAATATTGGTCTTCAGTGACAGTGGTAAAACTTAAAAAAAATGTGCTCTTTGGGTGACATTTTCAAATATGGGTCACATACGCAGCCCCATCCAAATAGGAGTCTTCCCCGTATAATTAGTTTATAACCAGCTATTGTGCATCTGATGACCGTCCATGTTCAATCAATTTTTTTTGTCCTAGTCTTAAGTGTGGGCAACTTGTCAAAATATAACTCTACCAATTAAAATTTACTACCATTAGGGGCCCCCCCAGCCCCCCCCCCGGCGTCGCCCACTGTGATCTAAAAGTTTCTACACGAATCAATGAGTTTGTTGGGTTTTTTTTTTTTTGTTTTTGACCAAACACAAAATGTGATGATTGCCATCTGTGATTTGGTCAGAATTTCTCCAGGAGGTACTTCATTTGGTTAGGCAAATAGTTTTTTAATAAGTAAACCAATCAAGTCGTCGATCCTCATTGGCAGCGTACACATCGCCAAAAATTTACACACTCTATAGACCGTATTCATAGCCACCATGTTTGGTTGACAGATAGAACGCATTCCAGTACTAAACCAATACATTCAAGCACCTGTCGATGATCCTTGTGCAATCGCTAAACGTATCGATTGACAGCTTAATTAATTGTAGTCCTGGAATATTTGCATCTTGTCCACCAACATGGGCTGGTGACGACGTCATCTTGAATACAATCATTATAAGTAAGTTTGAAGGACGGTGTATTGTTTGTAAGTTCAAGCCTTTGTAACAAGTTACATAATTATGTCAAGTTGTTAATTGTACTGGGTTTTTTTCTAGACGTGGCACTATTGTTAACAAATAGCAACAATTCTTGTTGTCCTCTTCATTTAGGTCAATATTTCTTTTCAATAGTAGATACCTTTGAAACTGGCAACTTTCCATTACATTGTTATGCGTTCCCGACATACAGTGCAAAATACCATCGCACTGCAAATGTCACGTGTTTTAGCAATGTGACCAAGTCTAGCCAATGAGTCACCCAGCCCCCCCCCAGATTCTATATTAACTTACCGCATAGTGCCACCCTTTACTCTCTCTCTCTCTCTTGCCTATTTTCTTTATAGTAGAGCGTTTTGGACTGCAAAATTGTCGACAACCCCTCCCCTCGGTACAACAAAAGACAACCACTTTTATTCGAAAGGTAGTAATAAATACTTTTAAAATGATGGTTGTGGTAAAAAAATGGTGGTAGGGTGTTTTTTGGGTAAACAAATCACTTTTGGAGCTATAAATTTTAAAAAATCAAGATTTATTAATTTTTAGCAAAACAAATTTTAATCATGATGTAATACTATCTGACATTTATATTATAGATTTCTGTTTTATACAATATATAAAGGGTCTATAATTTTAGCCCCCAAATCACTTTTTTCTTAAAACAAAACATCCTTTTTATCACATGTCACCACAACGAATATAACCTGAACCCTTTATGCAATGTATAAAACCTATATCAATAACAAAAAGGATACCATAAAAATAAGATTGAAATATTTTTACTTTAAAATTTAAAAAAAATAATAATTTCGCTTAATTTGCAGCCCAAATTGCATTTCATATACCTATTCTTCAAATAAAGGTGGTTGTGTTTTGTTGTACGGAGGGGGAGGGGTAACTCGAAAACTAGAGCACTTTTCAAAGCTCGGCCACTCCGTTATTACGAGATTATGAACGACATGAGGTGACACCTTTTTTTTTCTTTTTTTTTTCTTTTTTTGCGGTTTTATTTGCAAAGTTTTGTTCTCCCGTGTTGAAGCATGCATATATAAAGTGTTCTCAAATGTCTGTTTTGTCTGGGAAAATGAATATTGCACACAACTGTGGTACCATTATGTCCTCCAAAATAATACTGTGCCAGTAAAAGGCTGACTCAGAGATTCCCGATGAGGGCGCACTCAATTTTCAAACAAATCGTATTTTTTGCATATACACAATGCTTGTCCCTATACTAATCACTGTGTGAAATAACAAAGCTCAAATCTAAGTCCTTCATATAGAAAATCACAACTTTGGTATAAAATACCGGTTCCGGAATACACGGTATTCTATGGCACTGTTATACTGTGCATAAATGCTTAACTGCGTGAAAACGAAATATCCGATTCATCTGTAAGTTTTGAATTAAGCATTTAAGGTGACTATCTGTAGTTCTAGATGATTATTTTTAATTACTACACTAAAAATTATATTTCGAAATCTCTGAGTCAGCCTTTAAATTTGTTGTTAAGGACAAGATAAACCTAGCCTCCACATTATGTAATGAGGCAATTGTATAACAGTGGAAAGTGAAGTAAACAACACCTGTTTAGAATGTTGGCTGCTGTCCAAGAGTGTGTGGTACGCAACTGTTACCACCTGGAGTATTAGAAGTTAGATGGGGTGTAAAACATATTTCCAATCGCTTTAAATTGGTCTTGAAATTCTTCATGTACCTTTAAAGGACACCCAGTGATTACAAATGATTAAAGCAATATTAGCACATTTTTTGAAGAGCGCCCCCAATTTTCAAAATTTGATATTTTTGCACAGTTACGTTGGTAATTGTCTAGGAAACTATACCTGCGAACGAGAATGCTAAAAAATTTTTTTTTTTTTTTTTTTTTTGAACTATTAAAACAACTAATGGATGAGCGTAGACACGTACATGGCGCTATTTCCCGGCTATTTCACATTGGAAGGCCGTTTCCAGCAGCCGTTGTATTATTATCGGGGATCCCCGATAATAATTATTCTAGTACAAAATTCCTTCGTTTGTGGCACATAGACATTTTCAAGCTTAAGCATTCACAGGTATAGTTTACTAGCCAGTTACCAATGCAATCGTGTAAAAATCTCCAAATTTTTGAAAAATTGGGGGCGCTCTTCAAAAAAAATGTGCTAATATTGCTTTAAGTTCTTCGCACGCAATACCTGTAAAGCAATAGCACGTTGGAAAAACTTACCTCGCCAAAACCAATGTCAGAGTTCCAAGCAAAGGAATGACACTGTAGACAACCATTAATCCATGCTACATTCTTCAAGTGTAAAAGCTTCTTAATCAGAGTTATGTTCTTCATTACATTTGTAAAAGAATTATTCTAACCAATAGATTAGGAGTATGTTCATAGCACGTCATTATAGATCACGGCCATGGATTTAAAGCTTGTCGAAAAACTAAAACTTGAACCGTGTTTTTTGTTTCTGATCGTGAGTTTTCCTTTATTTTGGTATTAACCGCTCAAAATACGCTCGAATGATTTCTACGATAGATTTCAAAATTGCGGCACATTGACAATTTGACACGCTTTGATCCACACTTGAACTTGTCGACTGTTTGTTTGTTCCATTATTGCTTCATATTGCAATTGTTATTTTAAACAATGTTTTTTTTTTTTTTTTAATTTTTGCATTTTTTTTATTAGCGATGAAATTCCATTGCTAAAGTTGAGAGACCTTAGTTTTTAGTCCTAGATTAGAAACTTGTAAACCTGTTTACAATTGCTCCTATCTCTCTCTCTCTTTAGCATAGTCTGCATGTAAGTTAAATATATATATTATATATATATAATATATCATAATATATAATATAAATAAATATATATATATCTATATATATATAATATTTTTTTTGCCTGGTCATTCGCCTTTTGTTTGCTATCTAGTGGTTTTCGGTCAAGTTGTTTTTTTTTTATGTGTCCTGGGACCTCTGACCTTTTATGCTGTTTTCTCTTTATATGTTAAGTCCAGTTTGTTCCTCCTTTTATATTTGCTACTTTTGCCTTGTTTGGCCCACTCCAAACTTGGTAAAGGGTTCTCGACCCCGAAACGGTTGTGTTTGATATAGCTCAATTACATAGCACTGTGTATATAACCAGGCCTTTCGACTACATAGAATTACCAGTTGCTACGCCAGACCTTCGACTCTATAGATAATATATATAGATATATCTATAGATATATATAATATATATATATTAAAATCTATATATATATATATATTATATATATTAAGAGTAAGATGTTAAGAGAGTTTTAAGATGTGAAGAGTAAAGCGGAAATGTGTGTTTTACCCATATGATAAATCTTGACTCAACTTTCTACTCACCATGCTTTACTCAACGCACTAGTCTAAATAATTTTAGAGGTATTGGAGTACACAGGGATAATTTGTAGTTGAATTTTGTTGAAATTCAGTGTTTCTAGATGCTTTGTGGTACAAGGTTTTAATCGAAAAAAAAGACTTCCATTTTGTGGTCCTGAAAGTGGACATTTTAGCCGGTGTAAAGAAACTGAGTGTCCTACCTATAAAATTGTCCGGACACCCAGTCTCTGAGACTGGGTGTTTTTGCTGGTTTTTTATGTTTTGTGTCAACTTTTTCATATCACCTGATGGATTTTGTCACCAGGAATGTGCTGGAATAATTATTACTTGATGTTATATTACCATTTTCCTGATTTTGTGTGATTTCTGCTGAACTTTTTCAACTTGGATTTGTATACTACTGCAGTACTGCTGCTGAACTTATTGATTTTGATCTACCTGAGTGACTCACATCAGTAATCAGCACTTAATTACAGTGGCGTAACGGGCCTGCCCGCTCTGAGGGGGCAAATTTCCCAGTCTTGGGAAATTTTCCCTCTCAGGGGGGTCAAAAGGCCATTTTTTCCCGGTCAGAGGGCTAAAAAACGGCTGATTTAGCATGATTTTTGCAAATTTTTTCCCGGCCAAAGTCGCCAGGGGGGCAACCTGCCCCCCGCCTGTTACGCCACTGCTTAATTATCACATCGATAGGATGCTACTTGTGATCTGCCAGACTGCAACTTGATAATAATGGAATATCAGACAACTTTATTGCTCCTTTTGTTATGCTCCCAACTGTGTCATCTTACACAAGTTTACAGTGTGCCAAGCACAATATGGAGTTTATATACTGCAGATTCTTGTCTTGTCTACAAATATGGACATTTTGTCAAATCAAGTTCTCCATACTACAGTAATTGCTCAGCCACTTTTAATTATCGCTTACTATTAGCTGGTGATATTCAAACAAACCCTGGTCCTACAGTGCAGAATCCTCACTCTCTGATAGAAAACCAGGATGATAATGTTTGTAGCAAGTCTCTCTCATCACACTTAACTTATTCTCGCCATCGACTCCTTCAACTTAACAAGAACTATAGACTTTCCCCTCCAGTATGGGCAACCATTAGTGATATTGGTATAAGAAAGAGACCAAGAGGTTGCAAAGCTGGGAAAAACAAGCATGGATCAAAGATCAACTCTGAACTGCATGATGACATCAACCCCATGTTTAAACATCTTGCTCAGCCTAAAGAACCCTCTGTCGTACCCACCACATGTAGTAATCAATCTACTGCTCCAAAAGTTAATTTTGCTATCTGGAACACACGATCCATGAAACCCAAGATTTCTATGATTTGTGACTTAATTATCTCTGAAGAACTCGACATCTTAGGCATCACTGAGGCATGGCTAACAGGCACCTACCGTGATTACCCTATCATAGCTGATTTTACCACAACCCTTCCAAAACTATGATTTTCACTATGTACCACGAAAAAAAAAAACCGTAGAAAGTGGTGGGGTGTGTACTTCCTTCGAAAATACTTCAAGGTTCGTGTGGTTATGTGAATTATTTGAATCTTTTGAATACATGGACCTTGCAATAACATCACGTTCTCAAAGATCTTTCGTTTTGATCAAATTTACCAGCCACAACACTTAAAGGAAAACAAAGCACTGCACCCATATTTTTCCCATGAGTTTTTCTTGCCATTCTTTTGAGGGGAATTGCAACAGTACCGCTGATCTCTTCCTACTTGCTGGTGACTTAACTTTCACATGGACAACCTTCGTGGCAGAGATGCTGTCAAAAATTTGCTGATCTTATTTCGCTGGACTAGTTCAAACATGTCTTTGTACCTACCCATGTTAAAAAGTCCATACTTGGATCTTATACTTACTCGCACTACTGATAACTTTTGTTTCAAATGTAATCTAGTACTTTTTATTTACCATCTTAACACGGAGGCTGCGATCTCTTGTGCTTAAATGTGATTCGGTCCTTAGCCTGTTTAAAATGAAGATAACTGTGCGCAAATTTCATGCTATTGATCTTAATGCTTTTCAGCTTATATTTTGAATCATCACTTTACACCTCACCTACATCTGATCTTGACTTGTCTAGTTGAGCAATATGATTCTGTACTAATGATCTTAAGGACAAGCATGCACCACTCATAACTCACACTGTAAGATGGTCGTCCAAAGTCACCTTTTGAGCAACGAAATGTAAGAGAATGAAACGTAATTTCGTAGACTTGAAATGTGCTGGTTCGTCGCCCCAACGTATATGAAAATTGACAACAAAGCTTTAAAGATACGCAAAAGTTAACCATTGCAGATCAACATGCCAGCAAATCCTGATCAATCATCAAAACAGGACAATCGCCGGATAAGGAATTGAGGACGCCCGCTGTCGTTTTTTCATGAAAGCAGAGATGAACTTGAAACATTCCGTCCTTTTTAAATGACATGTCCAAAGTTTACCTTTTACCATTTTTTCAACAAATTCCCACTTTACCTAAATTCCTACAAGACGGTTTTTATGTAAAATTATAATACAGGCTTCAATGGGTAACTGGAAATTTCAAATTGAACCCTTTTCCCCCCCCATCACCGACTATAAGAGGCCGCTTTGCAAGGATGTGCGTTATTATTAAACATATATATATGAGTTGCATTCTGGTTCTTGGGGGGGAAAGGCCTCATTGTTGCATTTGGTTTTTCTGGGGGCCTGACACTAAATGAATTGCCATAAAACACAACAACATATTACAACATACCATGCCACAGTCACTAGGTGGGAAGGTATTCTATCTACAAGGCTCAGCTTCAGAAGCCTTTAATGGGCACATGTTAACGACAGCTGACCTTGATATCCTGGGTATCATAAATCATACTAAAGATACAGGTGATTATTTGTTCAATACAAATGGTGAATGAAAGCTATTGAACTGTGGCCATGGGGAATTGGTGATTTTATTAGCTTCCATAGTGCGAGCTAGCTTGCTCATGATTAAATAGCGGGGTCATGGGCCATTGTGTTGTATTCCAGAGTCTGGCTTTTGTGTGAAGACGTTATATAAATCCAATCTCAAGTAGCATAAGTTAATGGTATTTGGGTATTGTTATTACGGGCTGCTCGTGTAGCCTCTTGTTGTAGTCTTATAAAGTACACAGGCAGGTTATATACCGTCACTTACAAGCCCTATAACAAAGGCAGCTATCAACAGTCTTCCTGTATTCTTCATTAGTAATACATGGTTCATTGGAGATTGCGAATACATCTTAGCTTTCTTTTCCAGATCGCAGGCCCCTGAACTTTCTCAGACTTTTGTAAATTTTTTCTTGATACAATGTATTTTGTGGATAAAAACACATTGCGTACATGTTAAAGTAGTTTGCTACCACATCCAACTCAAACTTGATGTTGAAATATAACTATGTATATTTCTAGAGGGCCTCCTTCTCTCTCCCTTATCCGGCAAGAATGTCCTTTGCTGACCTGCGATTCCAAAACATCTGTTTCAAAAATTTAAAAACTGTGTAGGGCCAAATTGTCAAAGTCCTTCCATCGGCCACCAGGGGGGGGGGGGTCAGATGATCTCTCGCTATCGATTTTCTCTCTTTTTCTGTGACAAATTCACAGATTCAACTTAATCTTGGTCAACCTCGGCGATAATGGTCTCTTGCATTACATTTTTCTGAAGGCGACCCATGCGGCTCTTTCCTGTCTTCTTTTCACAGTTTTTCGTTAGTCTCTGAGATGCTGTCAACGACATCATGCATGCAATCAATCACCATCTTCACCATGTAGCCTGGATCCTATCCCCCACATGGTTCCATCAAAAAGTGTGGTGAATGAAGCTTGTACTATCATTACTAAGATCATCACTTGTCTTTTTGGAAGGGAAAATTTCCCTGACACTCTTAATCCCGCTCGGATAACCCACTATACAGAATCAAATCTGGACAAGGAAGTATTGAAATTGTCGCGCCCTGCGCCACCCTTACATTTCTTGCTAAAACATTGAGCTGCTGTGCATGCCAAATTCAGATTATCTTGTTAAGAACAGTCTCGAAAAAATGCAATCTGCCTACAGAACCCCTGCTAGAGTAGCTGAAAACTTGCCTTACTCGTGTGTATAATGATCTCTTACTTGCACGTGGATGATGGAAATGAAGTCTGATTCTAGTAACTCGCCGCGACTATTCTGGCTGCTTTTGACACTATACTCATGCATTTTTCTGCCAACGAGATACGGAATTTGCTTTTGGAAATTCAAATTAAGTTCATTTTGGCTCTGCTTAAAACTGGTTGTTGTCATAGTTTTCAAAGATCGTTCCTTAATCCATCGTCATTAATGACTCCATCTCTGACCCCCACACCGCCCCTGAAGTGTTTCCCACAAGGATCGGTGTTGGAACCACTGTCTTCACTTATGTACACTCTTCCTCTTGAGGCATAATTGCTCCTTGATTTTTGTGGAGCATGATATATAGCTGACGACACCCAGTTTATTTCCAAATCTTGAACACAATGATCCCGCTACTCTTATTCCCAAACTTGAACAAGTTCGCCCCCATCAAGTCGGTCCACAAGTAATAGCTTTGAATTGAGATGGAAATAAAACTGAGGTTCTTCACATGACATCTGTTCAGAAACTTCACCTCTACTTCTGTGTAATATTTAGCCAATTTTCCTGATTCAGCCTGTTTGAATCTGCCGCAACTTGGTTTCATAGTCGCTCAACGATCTCATCATGAATTTTACACAATCATATTTGTCGTTCCGCCTCTTAGCTCATCTACAAATGGTCGATCAGAATAATCGAGATGAAAATCAACTTGAAACTTTTAGTTCACATCATTTATTACTTGCCATCTGATCATTGTAATAGTCCTTACTGTATGGTCTCCTGATTCGCAAAATTAGCCAAGCTCAAACGAATTCAAGAATTTCAGCGTGCCAGACTTATCACCCACCACCCCGCTCCCGCTCATCCGCATCATATCCGGTGCCTGTGCTTTCGCCGACGTCACTGTCTTCCAGTGAAATATCGTTTAGATACAAAGTTCTTCTTCTGACTTACAAATGTCTTCAGGGACTTGCCCCAGATTACCTAGCTGACTTGATCAAAATATTTATAAGCCATCTCGCAATCTTCGCTCCTCCTCCAAGCTCAACCTCGTCTCCCCATCATTGCTAATTACTTTGGTCGTCTTCTTTCACATGCTTCTCCCAAACTTTGGAACCTTTACCTCATCCTATCATAGATCTCAGACTCTTGGTCATTCAACTGTTTTTGAAAACTCATCTGTTTACTAAAGCCTTTGGTGAATACAGTACTTGTTATTTCACGCCTGTTTCTCAGGTTTTATGTACTCATGTTTTTGTATTTATGTCTGTACTATAGCGCCTAGAGACTTCGGTGTAAAGCGCTCTATAAGCACTGTTGTATTATTATTATTATACTGTGCCGGCCGTCGGACACTCGCTCTCGTATAACCGTTGTCCGTGGGAACCAATCGGTCTTTGTAACCTACTCTGTAGGACACTCACCACTGCAAACCTGATGTCCTATTGACACTCATTATCTGATATTAGCTGTCCATACAGACTATTGCTGAGATATTGATTGTTAGACTGTATCTGAACAAATTAATGTATAATGACTAGGCTCTCTATTTTGGGGGGCACTCAGATTCATATACAGCTATCACGAAATTGAGTGCGTCCCCAGTCCTAGGACTCTGTATTACTGTAACATGATCCTATGCCCTTTATATATTTATAAACAATAATATTAAAACACTACCAGGCGATTCGAGCAGTCCTGTGTGGTACAGCGGTAAGACCTTCAAACTACAAATTAAGTATAGTGTAGAATAGCGTGTATTGTGTTATATATGTGGATATTAAGCACGGGTTTCGAATCCCATCAGAACGGCGACTTTCACTTCAATGGGCTTTGACAAATTTAGTGTAATAATTTTGATTTGTTTTTTTTTGCCCTGTGTATGTTTTTATATATCGCGTCGCTGGGCAGGAAAAACCTCATTGTAATTTGAAAGGTCAAATGCAAAACCTCACATGTGCAACTTCGATAACATGGACAAACCAACCTATTTTTCCGTGTATTGGTAAAATCAGGTTGGTGAAAATGGTGGTGAGGGTGATGTTTAAAGAAGTACGTAAGATCTATTTTAAGTATTTTGCGATACTTTGAAAACGACAATCTCGCCAACATGTCGTTTTGTCAGTGTTACCAAAAATGGGCACATAAGAGGTTTTTGTGCTCTTAGAGGTCAAATGCACATATGAGGTTTTTTTTTTCCTTTCCTGCCCAACGACGATATTTGATTTTTAAATTTGTTTATGATTTTCGAATTATATAATTATTATTTTTCTTAGTGTCATTATGAATTACTGCTTTTTAACATGGCTATCAAATTAAGCTTTCTTACAAAAGTGACACGGATCCTTTAGGATATTTGAGAATACTGGCTTCAAACATTGTTTCGAAGCTCTTTTTGAGGTGTCCTAAAATCGAAATTCAAAATGGCTATCAACAAAAATATGAAAACGAGCGGGATGACATATTTTCCTCATGCAAATATTCCATTCTTTTTTTAATGGTTCCATTTGTACCACCCCTGGCCTGAAAAGCAGAGGGGGATTTTACGATTGCGCGCATGTCCGCAAGTTTTTAAGTCGCCTTCGAAAAGTTTAAGTCCGATTTAAACCAGACTTGGGTTTAAGGTGCAGTAGGAATTTCTTCATATGTGAATGATGTCAACGGTATAGATCAAGGTCAAAGGTCAGCAGAGGTCATGTCGTATGTGTATCTCTGTATGTGGTAATTTGTTGTGGTTTTGTGTTGTGTTCCAGTTCGAGGTTTTCGTTTTCACGTCTCCTTCGATGTTTAAGTCCGATTTCACCCAGAATGTGGGTTAAGGGTCAATAGAGGTTTTTCTTCATATTGGATGATGACCAAAGTCCATGGATCAAGGTGAAAGGTCAACTAATGTCACATTCCCAGAATGCCATCGGGGATGACGAAGTTACAGCAGGAATTTTTAAAAATTGGAAGGCAAACACTCACAAATGAAGAAACCTCCGATTGGATTGGTAAAAACTTTTTTTTATTTAATTCAACACCTGCAAATTTTTTTCTAAAAAAAAAAAACCTTTAAAACCTTTTTTGAATTATTGGTACAGCAGACAGTGGTATTTTTTATAATTTTGGTCAGGTAAAAAAATGGCATTTTTTTTCAATAGTTTTGCCGACGTTTGGCAGCGAATAAAATCAGAAATATGGTCCTTAAATATTTTTTTTTTTTATGGTCGCCATTATTTTTTTTTAATTCGGAAAAGCGAACCCTATTTTATAGTATAGTATAATATTATTATTTTTTTCATTTTCATCAAGTGCTTATTGACATTAATGAATAGATTTTCAACTAATGGTTTGAATAGCCCAATGTCATTTCTTAGGCTTTGGTTCTTATGCTTTTTTCAAAATGTGGCCGTTCAAAATCCGAAACTATAAAATTGGAAATTAGTTCCATAATAGCGTGCACATTTGAGGTAAATATTGCAGATAAACATCTCATAAGCTGTCCTCGGCTGCCCAACTTTTTTGAAACAAACAAAAATAGTATAAGCGGGTCTCAACACATGATCTGGGCAAAACTCCCTTC
This sequence comes from Ophioderma brevispina, assembly GCA_023653785.1. Taxonomy (NCBI): domain Eukaryota; kingdom Metazoa; phylum Echinodermata; class Ophiuroidea; order Amphilepidida; family Ophiodermatidae; genus Ophioderma; species Ophioderma brevispina. The sequence goes on along the minus strand of JAMKCH010002290.1, from coordinate 50,283 downwards.
ATTCACTTATGCGCTGTAAAAATGGCATCGTTTTCCTGATTTACTTTGTACTAATTGATTTGGCCAGTTGTCGTTTTGTTGGCATTTACTGATTATATCATATGAATAAACCTTTGTGTTATAGGCTCAAAGTCGCTGGCCGGGAAGGGGGCACGTTGTGTTGTGCCAAAAGACCGGTCCAAACGTCAAAACACACTATTAATGTAAGAAGCTATACGACTAAAAAGGAAGCGAATCTGCCGCGGAGAAGTCTGGCTGGACGCTCTCGCGTTGCGGGAGGGTTTGACATAGGGGCGGATATTTTACATGAAGGTAAGGAGGAGACCCGACCTTTCTTTGCAGAGTTCGGAGTGACCCAAAAAAGTCTAGGTAAATTCGAGTCATAGGTAGAAATGCACTATGACCACCCCACATTGGTCAAAAGGACGCTGACCTGAGCACAGAACAAAATCTGAATCAAAGGTCACATACATTGGTCAAAGGTCCCAAAACGGGGAGAAAATGCACTAGTTTTAAATATGATATATGACAAAAGTACACACATTCTTCGTAGTAGACTATCAGACTATCACGTCAACCCAAGTTCACAAATTAGCTCAAAGAAGATTTCTCAATACAATTATGCACAAAGCATAATGGGTGTAAAACATATAACACGCACTTTCCGAATTCCTTGTGTGATAATTTGTGTTTGTTCCGTCGGACACTAAGGTTTAAGTCCTGAGAGTCCGAGGACCCTCTTCAACACGTTGTCATTGTCCTAGGACGTCCTGGTTTAAAATGAACATACCCATAGGACTGTATGTGGATAAGTTCTTTTTTGTCCGTCGGAACATAAGGTTTAAATGCCTGAGAGTCCGACGACACTTAGTTCAAGTTTATCATTGTCCTATGACTCCTGGTTTTAAAATGGAGCGGCCATAGACTTTGGTCGTGTAAACTGTTTGTGTCCGTCCAGGACCCCAATTTTAAATATGGAATTCCGACGAATCACCCATAATACTATAATAACACTAAAAACAAAACCATAGGGGGAAATTGAATTATCAATAGGTTATAATGAGATCTTATATTATCAATTAATTAATATTCATCTATGTGTTATTCTAGTAGATTAGAACTAACTTGCATATTTCATATTCATATCCTTTTTAGACGGAATAAAGCGAAAACAATACATGATGACGTGTAAGGGAAAAGAATTTCGCCTTAACGTATTAATGAGTACATATGAATAGCGTTTTTCCTCCTCTTATAGTCGAAATTTTAAGGTCGTATGCAGATTAATCTTAGTGCGCTTTACATCGACAATGAAGTCATTAATCAGTATCAACCGACAAATACAAATACAATGCATAACATGTAATTTACAAACGAAAAACACACTGGTTGTCTAAATGAAGTATACAACAAAGACAATACTAAAATAATTAAAAATTTAGTTCACAACGGACAATATTCATTCAGGATAGACGAGAAATCTGCGACCCAGGCATTTAGTAGTCCCACCCGCCAAGTAAGGCCTTATGAGTTCAGACTATCTCGGACCAAAAAAAGGTATATATTGGCTTGATTGAGTTTCAAAATAGACAATTAAATCTTATACAAGTAATTAAGTTAAGATAATTTAAAAATATATTTTTAACAAAAATCGTCTCGATGATGGAAAAATACATCGCGGGTCTTCGGGAACCGCATATCGCCTGCGGGCGCGGTTTGTAAATGTATATGCTCATATGACCTTCGCTTGACGTGTGACTTTGATCTCATAAATGATGGTTTCCGTGTACATATCCACAAACCAAGTTGGTTCCATTGAACTTCAACTTTTCATAAGGGGTCAATTTTTACAATTTCAACCTATCTTACAACTTGACGCCACATGACGTTTAACCTAGTAAATTGAACTGTGATCTCATCTAAATGAGGGATCACATGTTGCCTATGACTCAATTGTTTGGTTGAAATCACGAAGTCTGCTGAGATTACAGGCAACCTTTTGACAACAGACAACAACACACCAACAGACAACTCATTAACAGACCATATCATCACCAGTTCCACATCAAGAGACTACAACACAGGAAAAAGTGATCCTATGTGTCTTCCTGCCTTACAGCAGGCGACACAATATCACTACCCTCCCTATTTTAATTCAAATCTGAGAGAGTATGTGTATACAACCAGTTAGGATAAACAAGCTCCAAATAGGAGGAAATAAGCAAAATTCCTAAAGTCGAATGGTTGGAGAAAAAAAAAAATCACTGACTTCTTGAAAGATCGTCATTTTTTCCGGCGCATGTTTCTGGGTAAAATTCAAAAAAAACCAAGTTTATTATAATATACCTTCCTCACTGTCATACACAATAATTTGAATGCAATCCTGTAAAAGCTGTATTTACTGGGTGGGTGGTTTGCAGAATGGATGCCCGGATTTCCTGTAAAATTTGCAGTATTTTTTTTGTCCCCCTGAACAATTTAAGTACTTAATCATTCATTGAAATTCATCTAGTGGGGTAGTGTAAAATATTGGGAGATACTCTTAGTATTCGATTAAAGTTCACTTTTAAATTTAGTCAGCATAAGCCTGGAAAATTGTTTTTCCAAAATCACAGTCCCAAATGCTTACTTTTTTTTACAGTTTAGTTTTTTTTTTTTTTTTTTAATTTTTTACTTTTTCATTGTTTTTTTGTGTTAATTATTTAATAATTTAATTGTATTGTTTAGAATTGTTTAAATTCCGGTCTGATGTCAGGAGATGGGCTCAGAAATGTCCTTAGATTTGTGGAAAAATATGCATCGAGAGACTGGAATCAAGTATGGAAATTGCCCCTGTCAGCATGCTGCTTTATTGGAACTTGAACTGATCTTGTTTTAGGCATCGCATGCCTGGGATACCGTAAGCACAGACTGAGGAGCGTGCGAGAACTTACAGGATTTCCACAAAAAAGGAATACGTATGTTACTTTTTTATATATTTTACATTACAACCCCTTATTACCTTAAACCTAGTGTCTGACGGACAAAACAGTTTTACAAGAACAAGTCTTATGGGAACGCTCTCCATTTTAAAAAACCAGGAGTCCTAGGACAATTAAACGTTAAAATAGTGGCCGTCGGACTCTCAGACTTAAACCTTGTGTCCGACGAACAAAAACACTTATTCCACACAGTTCCTCTGGGACGCTCCATTTTAAACCAGGAGTCCCAGGATAAAAAAACTTTGACCGTAGTGTCGTCGGACTCCTCAATACTTAAAACACCATAGGGTCCCGACGGATACAAACAATTATCACACAAGTCATATGGGACCTCATTTTAAAAAAACCAGGATCCCAGGACAATGAAATTATTACTTACTCGGCATCCGTCGGACTCTCAGATTTAAACTTAAATGTTCGAACGGACAAAACCCAAATATAACGCACAGTCCTAATGTGACGGTCTAATTTCAACCATGATCCCGGGACATGAATACATAAAACACGGTATCCGTCGACTCTCAAATTTAAACCTTGGTGTCCGACGGACTCCGACACTTAACCGTAGTGTCCGGCGGACAAAAAACGACTTATACCCAACAGTCCTATGGGACGCGCTGAGTCCATTTATAACCAGGGGTCCTAGGACAATGAAAACACAGAACTTAGTATGCCGCCAGACTCTCAGATTTAAACCTTAAGCGTCCACGGACACTAAACGACCGACGCTCTCAAATATGACACCGGATTTTGCGTAGTCAAGGAAACTATAGATCCATGTCGTCATAAGCTGCTGGACAATCATGATGTTATCGTCAGGACTGTTCCGAAAAATAGAATTACTGAAGAAAACTCACACGGCTCTATTATCGTGGAACTTTTTGAAATGTCACTCTGAAGCGTGTCGTCAAAACGCCTTCGGAATTTAACTCAATAATTCTCCCAATAAAGAGTGAGCTGTGCTTATAAGAAATTGTACAATTTATAAGTCTAGTGTAATTTATGTGATTATTTTAGACATTCCAATATTTTGAACCAATCATTACTGATCAATTGAGATCATTTGTACACAAAGTTTATTTGTTTTCTATACTTCTGAGGACCTCCAAAGAACTGCATCTTATTAAAGGTCCCAGGAAATGAGATGATAAACCTACTCCAAATCTTTATGGGACATTCGATTCCAGTAAACAGGGCCAGAAAAAAAAAACACTTCCAGTGACATCATTAGTGAAACTATTGATTTTCAGTCAGTGCCATGAGTAGATTCACACCAGTCACCTGGAATTTTCTATTACTCTCTGAAAAATCAAGAGCACCACAAATGATGTCATCACCAACCTATTTGCATTTCCTGGGACCTTTACGACTGAATAAACAATGGAAACACGTCGGAGGGCTATTGAAACCTTCACAAAGAACATACACACACCTACATACAGACAGCCAGACCCCGGAGCCAGACATGAATACCTACACACATATACATACACTTGGCTTTTCTTTTGTGCAATTCATAAGCCGCTCCCACTAATACAGACTGACGTATGATATAAATCAAGTAATAATCAACAATATACATGCAGGAAGCAAGTAAGTACTTCCAGAAGAGGTACGTCGTAAGATCTCTTTTGTAAAAGTGCACTGAACTTGGTGTACATTATACTGGGGGTTGACTTTTCCTGCGCATATCCAAGATGGGCCACCAATCAGTGGTGCAAACTTCGACAGGCTTTACAAATGGGTGATTTTAATTTAAATGTCAAAATTCAATTTTAACTAAGTGAAAAGTATTTAGCAGCAATAGTTGCCTTCAATTTACTATCCTATTCGATTACAGGGATGGAGGTGATTAGCCAATTAGCCAAAGGATACTTGTGCGCAGAGAGGGTGGTTCCATTCAGTTGCATAAGATATAGTTTTGTCAGCAGCATATTTGATTTAGTATTTTGCAAGGAGATTCGAGCTCAGCTCTTGCTGGGCAAAAGTTAAAATTTCATATGTAACCAAATTCATCGTAACATTCTAGAACTCTGAATCTTCCCTTATATTACATAAATATAATTTTAAGATGGTACCCAAGATTAATTATGATGTATACATATACATGTGTAAAAGGAGATATGGTTCGGCAGGAACCATAGTCTGGGCTCCATAGACGACAACGGAATAAAGCGTGAAACTAATGTTGCCTGAAGAGTCATCTTAATCGAGTGCCCTATTCTTCACGGTTGTAAGCGGACTGTGAGTCCGGAGGACTATATCTCATGCCACACCGGTACCTGTACCTATATAGGTAATATTATGTTAGAAAAGTTAATAAAAAATCATAATCATATGATAATGAATTGTTTGACCAGTTTCTGAAATGAAGTTGATTTTTTTTTATGTAAACCCGACATTAAATTCAATTATTTTGCTGGCGGCTTGTTTAAGAAATAAAGAGTGATGCAGTATCGTTTATGAGCGAATAATGTGTCCATTATTTAAGTTTGTCCGGCCAAGGACACATTATGAGCCCATAGACGATACTGCAAACCCTTTATTTCTATACTATTACCTAATGTATTTGCGACCCATTATTGCAGAATAATGGGCAGTCACTAACCAATCAGAATGTTCAATTTTCAATAATGGGCAGCAGAGGTAATAGAATTTACAATTAAAGCCAGTTACAACTGTCTATTTATTACTATTCATTTCATTCACAACCCACTGGCCAACAACTCTAACGGCTGCGTAACATTCTTCTCCCGTCGGCACAATCTGATCTTCTGGTAGCAGGAAACCATATCTTCCTGTATCGCGTAACTCCACTACGTACGAATACTTTGCTCCTAACACAGCATATCCCCAATCTTCGCTAGTACCTGCTGCCACATCTGTGAATCGTATAAAGATGATTTGTTCCCAATTATCAAATGCTGATCTCATTCAGTATACAAATATTAACTTGTCAAAAATAAACTGTGCATCTCCAGGAAGCTACATAGACCTATATAATCTCTTTAAGCTTCTTACAAGACATGTCCTTAATGCAAGACGTGTCTAAATGTAAGACGTGTCTATTGAATGCAAATGCAAATGGTGCGCCCGCAGGCGGAGTGTCCATCTCTCTGTCGTTGGCGTTTGGGCCAGACTCCCACATATAATGTTGCTGTGGGGGGTTCGCCACTCCTCCCGCACAACGAGTCTGTTTTGCATTCCCAGCATATGCTGGTACCCATTTATACTCCTGGGCGGAGAGAGGCAAGCGAGGTAAAGTGCCTTGCCCAAGCTCACAACACATTGGCGACAGCGGGGCTCGAACCCACAACATTGTGCTTATGAGGCGAGCGCTGATCCACTGCACCACATGGGTCTATTGAAGCCATGCAGTATTAAGACTCGTCTTGATATGGTGCTTCTTAGAAGACATGCTTAATTTGACATGTCTTAGTGTCGTTATTATAATGCTCAAATTGGCGCCCGATCTATTAAGCACCCACTGCAAAAACTGGGGTGCTAACTTTAACACCATGGGTGTTAATTTTAACTCCCTCCTGGAGTCAATAGGGGACTGCACCCACTGGTGTTAGATTTACACCATTTCGGTGTTAAATATCACCATGTTAGTGTTATATTAAGAAAAAAATTGGTGTAAGATGAAACTGCTTGGTGTTAAATTTACACCACAGTCACTCTTAATTATATTTTAAATGTCAACACCAGACACTAACACTAACAAGCTTGACACCGACTTGGTGTTAAAATTTTAGCACCCCAGTTTTTGCAGCTCTCTTGCAAAATTTAGATTTTTGTTTCAAGTTGCTGGGCGACTGTCAATTGAAGTGCTCTGAACAGATTTTGTGGTTCTAAAACCGGAGTGTACTCGGAAGAAGCTAAAACCAAATTCAGAAAGCGGCCCAAACGGGATTCGAGCCCGAACTTAATTTGTGAAAGGCGGCAGTTAAATCGCCTCACCAGATCACCTTCCTCAAATTTGAAGGACCCAAAAGGTCATTTGTATAACATTCTAGTCCATTGTTAAATGATCGATTGAAACTGAAATTCAATTACATCTGTCATTGAAATTTAAATCCCGTTTTGTAAGTACTTACATGACACTTTCGAAGAGGTTCCTGCTTTGTACGTTTTTCCATGAACCGCTTGATAGGCATTAGATGCCGAATATCCTCACGGTCTCTCTGTTGTTTAAAGTACAAAATGTGTTAATAATTGCATGCTTAAATCTGTGTTTGATATTTGTACTGTTACTATTTTTTTCATGCGTATAGTTTATAGGCCGCAGTACTATTAAAGCCCTTCAAAGTAGTCCATTTCTGAGTGCTAGCATATCATATTTCTCACTAACTATTTCCATTTATTTTTGTTTTCAACAGATATACTTATGTTTGGGATTGAATTAGTAGTCTGCCACCACTAAAATTTGGCACTTAACATGCGGTTTATCCGTTAACGTTGCCGAATTCGTAGCCTGTGGAGAATACTAAAGTCTTTCCATATGTTAGGCCTTATTATATAATTGTAAAAGTGCACACCTCTCCACCCCCCACCCCCGAACTCTTCCCGTTTTACTGTTTTTTACAGAATGTAACAATCCAAATGTTTCAAACTCGTGGAAGAGATTTCAGTAAGGGTCATCTCATATGTCCATTTGGTTCATTGCCATAGTCTCTTTAAGTAAGTGACAATTGCTATAATAAGGAACTTTGTTTGTTAAAAATTAAACCGATAGATTACCCGACATTGTAATTTAGTCTGGCCAGCTTCATTTCTCGTTGTTTTTACGGTCACTGTATCGTATAGTCTTTAGTGTTATATCACTATTGGATTTCTCATGGCTGTATAGCAAATATAAAAAAAATATCACTAAGTGGTTTCCTTTTTAAAAGGGCCAATGGTGGGCATTCTCACCCAAATTTACGTCGTCTTGGGTGGATCTGCCTTATCAGAATACGACCAAGGATGCATCCACAACTGGCTGTAGCTATGCCAATCTATAAACACTATAAATTCCTGGTCTTTAGCCCGAGCCAAGGCATAGGAACTCACGGCCTGCATTTCAACTTCTGATAAAGGATTGGTACCACGGTAGGTTTCTGCACACGGCAACGGACTCGCACCTACACCTTAATGACAAAACAAACGCAATTGCTGGTATCAAATAACAGACAGATTTACCGTAAAGTTAAAAAGTACCAGTGTCATAAATTACAACGTCCAATGTAATGTAGTATCCTGCCCATTGTTTCCCCATTGCAATACTGCACGCATGATTTATTTCAACACTTATTATACAGAGATGCCAACATTGGAATTTAAAAAAGGGAGATTTTGCGAGGGAGTGCTTGCGCGACCGAGCCCCTAAAGGCCGGGGGTCCAGGGGCAATGCCCCGGTCGGGTCAAGAGGGCGAAGCCCCCAAAGCTCCTTTTCTATTGCTTTAAAGCACTTTGGAGCCCTTAAATACAGACATGCCAACTTTGGAATACAGATTTCAGTATTCCACAGACCAAAAATCTTAAAGTATTTTTTGACCCACGAAATGACATGAAAAGGTTAATGTAAAAGGCTAAATTTTAAAAGCTCATAACTTGAAAACTAAGCTACCTATATACATATGGACTGCATCATGAGATAGAGCTCTTTAAAATACAGCTTTTCCAGAAAAAATGGACAGAGCTCCGCCGTCCGACAACCCCATTTAAGGAACTGTAAGTAGAAACTAAGTCCATCTGAGAATTTGTTTATATTACATGAAAAAGGAGGAAAGTCCAAATTTTGAAGGATCATAATTTGATAACTGCATCATGAGAGAGCTCTTTGAATAACTCTCCTGAAAAAAATGGGGTTCCGCCACCTGACTGTCCCCATGACTATGAACACAATCCACATGGAGAATATTGTTTAAGTACAGTAGCACATTAAAAACTAAGTCTAAACTTTAAAGGCTCATAACTTGAAAACTAAGCTACCTAAGCACATATGAACTACATCATGAGATAGTGCTCTTTAAAATACAGCTTTTTCGGAAAAAAATGAACAGAGCTCCGCCGTCTGACAGCCCCATTTAAGGAACTGTCAGTAGGAAGTCCATATAGAGTATTTCTTAAAAAGTACATGAAAGGCCTGAACATTTAAAGCTTGAAAACTTCAAAACAAAACTGCTATAACAATGCTTTGTTTGTTGGTATATCCCTTTGCATTGTTGCAGTTAAGTACTATACCATCAGAAGACGTTTAGCATACAGCAGTTAAATGGTTAAATCAAAATATTAATGTGAGCGAACCATCCGAAAGTCGGGAGAAAAAAGATGTCGGAAACCAGTTTAACAGACTTTATAAATTGAAAATCTTTCAAACCTATGTTCTTTTATACACTCTGAAAAGATATTGCCCTCTTTCCTTAACTTTATTGTTCTTTATTTATTTTATTTCATTAAATATACGGAAAATCGGGAGATTTGCTAGCAAAATCGGGAGACGGAGAACAAACGAAAAACCGGGAGTCTCCCGCGGAAAACGGGAGAGTTGGCATCTCTGCTTATACCCGGTGTTGTCTACGCACGTGCGTGTACGATTCTGGCCTGAAATCAGGCAGCTATTCACTATTTTCAATTTCAATCTCTGATGTTTTCATTGCAATCTCTAACTCGAAAATATAAAGTAATAATCAAATAAAATTTTAAGCCTGGACCGAACCCACCACCTTTGAATTACAGCCAGAATCTCACATTTATAGCGTAGACTATAAGGTCACGGTTTATTCAGTACATGTTGTCATGGTAGCTATCAGAGAAGATGAGAAAGAAGGAGATGGCTCGATTTTGAAATTCGATTACCCCGGATTACTCTCATTCACCAGCTCATTGTTTGGGTAACTTCAAGGGCCGCTCGATTGGACCTTTGAAGTAATCTGTTCATCCGACTCAAGCTTGGCCAGTCGGGAGAGTTTCGCAACAGGAAGTAATTGACACACTGCTACTAAAACAGTTTGATAATTTTCCAGCTAAAAGTTCTCTGCTGGTAATGAACTCCACGTTTGCTCTGACCGATAATTATTTATTTTATTCGTTGGCGAAATAATTGAGGAAAACAGTGACTTTTTAACGAAAGAAAACAGCAAAATCAACCCTTTTTAGGTAAGCTAACCTTGATTTAATGTTTAAGGTCAATAAAGGATGTTGTTATTTTAGCCTAATTTAAACATATCCGGTTAGTTCCTGTGAAATATGATATGATGAATGATTATATAAATGCATTTTGAATACACCTCAACTATACCTGTTTGTGTCAGAAAGTGTCCAAAGTGTAAGGACAATGATTATTCAATAATTTTTCAAAATTTTTGTATTTTAGACCGGAAATGAACCCCTTAATGACCTTTGACCCCTTATCCCTGAACACTATAAGAGGCATGGGTCAGTGGCTCCTCTGAAAGAGTTTAGTATAAATCGGCTGAATCCTGTCGAAGAAGCTATTTTTACCAATTAAATTACACATTTGACCCCTGTAGCCAGGTCAAAGGTCAGATGGGAAAACCATGTGATGTAAAACCATGTAGCCAGTCACCCACGGATGCTTTGGCCAAAAATTTGGTGAAATTGTGAGAAGAGGATAGAAACGCCAAGAACACAGTAAGTTTACGCGACTGCACCGCGTAACTTAAGTGACATTTGCCCAATAGAACACATTTGGTCTCAAATCAAAGCTTAGGTTGCCAAACATAACAAGAATTTTAAACTAAAATCGGTTCAAAAACTGTTCGTAGAAGCTCTACAAAAAGTCACCGAAATTGATTAGAAAGTGCAATAAAACATGTTTTTTGAATAGAAGACTCCTACTGGAACAAGGAGGATATTGTTGATATTGACATAATTCAAATCCTAATCAAGTTTGCATATACGATTAACATGACTTTTTGTGCTCAATTTTGATTTTTACTGGAGATGCAGAAACAAATCCTATTGTATTGTTACCAGTTTATCATATACTGTCGATTAAAATTGAAGCGATTTACCTATACAACTTTCACAGCCCAAAACCACAGAGGGATGGCATATCAGGTTGGATCGACTTTAGGACACTCCCTCATGTTTAGTCAGACTGAGTGTTGACTTTTTTTTTACTACTAGATGTATGTACGTAATAAACATGATTTAGGAAGGTTTAGGTTTTATTTACCGTACTCTATTGGATGTGAGGTTGCTGCTTATGGCCCTGAGCGGCGCTCATCAGCAGTCTATGGCACGCTCCAAGTATCAAATCATGGCGAGTTTCATGCGCTGTATATCGAGTTTATCCCGCTATATGTCGAGTTAACAGCGCTGCCTATCCAGTTTGAACTCTCTGTGCCGAGTTTCATAAATCATGTCCAGAATAAATCATGTCCAGAATAAATCATGCCGAGTTTTAAAAAACTGGACATGTTTTTTTTCAACATGTGCAACTGGACATGATTTTTTTCTCAACATGAGCAAACTCGACATGATTTTTTTCTCAACATGAGCAAACTCGACATGATTTTTTTCTCAACATGAGCAAACTCGACATGATTTTTTTTACACATACACCAAAAAATCATGTCGAGTTTTCCTCATGTTGAGAAAAAATCATGTCGAGATTTTGAAACTGGACAGGATTTATGTCAAACTTACCATATAGAGAGCAAAACTCGATGTATAGAGGGCAAACTGGACATATAGCGCTGTAAACTCGACATATAACGCTGCACACTCGACATATGGCGAGGAAAACTCGATACACAGCGCGCGAAACTCGACATGCGCGGGAAAACTCGCTATGATTTGATACGTGGGGCGTGCCATAGCAGTCTGATGCGAGCCATGTTAATCATTTTTTTCTTCCGCGCCGGCAAATCACCAGTTGTAGGCTCTTCACAAAGTAGGTTTCTCGTACGATGTAATTAGGCCAAGAAAAATAAAAACCGTGTCACGGTCCCGCGCGCATTACTATGAGGAGTCACTTTTGCCGCATAGACCTTTTAGTTATCAGACAAAAACGAAAAATTAACAGTGTTGAGGCAAATATTAGGCTTTTTTAGTTTGCCAAAAACACAATAAAAAGAATTCCCGCATTTCACATAGTTCATTTTCTGTAAATAATTTAAATTCAGTTTTACTGAAAATGGCAATCTTCCTTTTAATGCAAGACTTTTTGTCGAGGCACATATAAGCGGTGTATTAACGTGTCTGCTTCCTACCTCTCTTTAGGTATATCCACCCCAGATAAAGTCTACCTTACCTCCCCATTCATATGGCCAATTCCTATTAGGATCTGTTCCAATGCAAGGTGAATCTTTATTGGGAGACCTAGTTTTCCTCCATAATCGCGTCGTCCAACCCTGCAATTGTTAGAAAATATTACATTGATTCACTCTGCTGTTGATCATGTCATTTCTTCAGGCCCATAGCCAGCCCCAAACAATCTTCTATAAGATGTACCCCAAAACGTGAAAATTCCCCCGAAAGTGAAAATTACCAAATAATTTACCAAAAAAAAAATGTTTTTTTTTTGGGGGGGGAGGTGATAAAATCACGCTGTTTCGGCGGATTGCCCCCCCCCCCCACCATGCACCACCACCACCACAAGAGTGATTTTATCTGCACTTATTATCCAAAACAAATTACGATTGAAGAAAGAACTCAATACACTTGACAATGTTCACCTTTTAATATTATCAGAACTTATCAATGTACCATCTCTTAATAACTTGGAACTATAGTCCTAAATGTCAACTTCTCACAGCTTTTTGACCCTATGCAATTTATTTATTTTTGGAACAATTTTAGACAGTGAAAGAAAAATTTTGATGATAATTGATGGCATGCAAGACTGATAATCGAGGCATGCAAGACCTAACATCCCTTTAAAAATCAGGGGGTCACTGAGGAAATTCATCCGATTATAGTCACCCGATTAAAGGTGCAACAAGAGATTTCAAGTCGTCCACATTTTCTGTGATATGTAGTGATTTGATATAGATTAAACAAACAATAGATTCCCTAGCATTTATTTGGCTAAAGAATTAACTTAAAATGGAAACAAAAGGTGATTTGTATATGTTTATATTTCAATAGAAAACAGGCTGAATTTCGTATTTGCTCCTATACGAAATTAGAAATTACACCAAAGAATCAGTCCTCAGCTTAATCCTTTCAGATGGGAATATTTATGATAGAAAGCTTTACACCAGTGCAAAAATCAGAATTTTCATATTTTTTCGGGACACCTGTTATTTGAAATCTCTCGTTGCACCTTTAAAGTTATCCTTTCAAATTGAATTAAACATTGCAGAGTAATGTTATAAGGGAGTGGTCATTATTTACGCCAGGGGAAAAGGAGGATTTCGTTTTTTCGCGTCCCCTCTTCACTTTCGTTAAAAAATTTCGCATTTCCACCTGATAAAATTTCTCCATTCGAAATGTCATGTTGCCCTACTTGTTGGAAATTGTCATTTTCCCCCACAACAACCCCTACATTCCCCCTAATTACCCCTCCCTAAAAGGACAACGGTTTTATTTCAGAATATATAGTATGTCCATTAGAAAGATAGTAAGCAAAAAATGAAATAGGGTAACGTATGACACGGTTATGTGCTTCTATTGATCTCTTGAATGCTGAATTTCATTCACGGTTTGTGCTAACTTACGGTGTACTTCGTTACCGTGGTGCGTCGAAATTTGGTAACGCTCAAAAACAGTAGTTTTTTTGTACCGTGTCCTCAGTTGCTTCTCTATGGAGTAATTCATTATACAGATTTTTGGTCAATAGCTTTGTAATATCGTTTGGAGTTCGCATTTTATTTTTAAGCAGTGAAAGCAAACCAAACGAGTAAATTGATGGCAACATTATTTTGATGCTGTTACAAGAGACCCAAGCTGGAAGGGCGCACACCACCAAATAAACCTCCCCCATGTAAATGGCTTATGGTGCGTTGTCATGGTTCTGTCGGGCGGGAATGCGGGCGTAGTTTGACGAAGCGACAGGATTTGGCAGAGAATTATAGTAAGACTTGTCAATACGTACACAAACAATGGCAGGTTGCAGGAGAATGGTTCGCCGGTCTCACACAGTCCGGGAAACAATGGTGAAACAATAGGGCAATCGATTCAGTGGACTCTTAACACAACATTAATTTCACGCTCTATTCCGTGTCGTCTATGTAGCCCGGACTGTGGTTCCTACGGGACCATAAAATTATCTCCTTTCACACCGCAAACACAGCACAGTTCAAAAGTCACAATTCCCGCGGCAAAAATTACGCCAGCACTTCCCACCAGACATACCATGATACAACGGCCAAGAACACATGGTAAGTTGCCCTATTCCCCCACCTTCCCTGATCAGGAAGGTACCCGCGCGTATTTGAGTCGCCAAAAAATGGGAAAGGAATTGTGCGGCAGTAATTTGGCTTTTAGATCCCTATTCGTACGCGTACGATCGAAGGTAAAGCAGAATATTTATCGAGAGCCAATAACACTACATGCACGGTCGTTTTACACGGGAAAACTACCAAACAGTTGATGGTTACCAAATTACTACTTTTTGATATCGATATTAGTAATAGACCAAAATACTACCAAATTACGATATCGAAAAATAGTAACATTTCAAATACTACTTATTTTCGAGATGGAAAATTACTAGTATTAAATTATTATTACCATTTCTCGACGCAGCACCCGGGCTTCTTAAATGGCAAGATATTACAATCGTTTTGAAGGTTTTCTGTGTTTCACGTTACATGATAATGGGAGTGAGAAATGTTACCCTTTCTCTCTTCCTAAATATGAAATAACAAAACCCTTATTCACACATAACATACACAACACACCACACTCACCCACACACATACACACAAGAGTGAAACAAGTACAAAAAATCATTTCATAACGCCAAGGTGTGCATAACCATCAGCATTAATTGACGGTACAATGTAGAAATCCCAGTTGCTTGAATATCGCCTCCATAGTTTGTCACCATCCATATAATCTGTAACAAGCTAAAATGCCATCGATACGAAAGAAACAAACATTGTAACAATTAATTGTAAAACCACCTTCCGTTGTTATAGATTTGCCAATTTTGTTGTTTTTTGTTAGCTTAATATATAGGCGATGTTTCCTAAATCAAACTTTTGTCACAATCTGTCTCAATATAAAAAAAAATAACCAAATTCCAGTTTCTTTCCAATTCCAAAAGCACTCAGCAACTAGTAATATACTAAACCACTGAGGTTCCCACTCCTAGGCAATTCGCGGAATAAACTGGCTTGATTTTTTGACATTTGAAGTTCCTGTTATAATCATAATGCACACTGCGACCAGTAATATACTTAGCCGCTGTGGTTCCTACTCCCAGCAATTTGCCAAAGAAAGTACCGATCCAATAATATACCTTAACTTCACACTTGGAAGTCCCAATTAGATCCTTATTGGAATACATATAGATTTACAACTAGTTTAAGCAAATGCGCAATTTGCTAAAGGAACTGACCTATCCACTAGCCTAACTTAAGATACCATCCATTATCTTTATTATATATATGCTACAAGTTCACTTAAGATAAGGTTCAGATCCATCAAATGACCCAATTTCGTAAATTTCCCGCACAAAACAAGGATTCATCAGAAATCATAAGATAAAACAACCTCCCAAATACTAATTACAAAAATCCCATAAGTTAAAAGAGCTTAAGTAAAGACATTAACAAACCATTAATACCTAAATTGAGGTAATTAAGAGACCCTCTGCTGGTCTACCACACACCTGGTGGAGGGAAAACTCCCCGGTGGCAAATAGCGAAGTGACCATTTCCAGAAGGGTGAAGTACGATTTGTTCCCATACAATCGGTAACCAAGCAACCCAAAAGGGATCAGAAATTTTTTTCCTGGTGTTAAATCAGTTTATTGCGTTTTGCAATAAACTTTATTATCATACTAAATGTCATTTATAAATCACATTAAACTAGTAGTGTGGGTTGGTGTGTATTCCCGTAGGATTTTCATGCTAAAATTGATTTTATTGCTGTTTGGGTTTCAGTAGGGCCTAAACTGTCAGAAAATGATGGGGTGCAAATTTCAGACTGATGCCCCCTCCTGCAAGGGGGGAAATGTTAGTACAGGGAAAAATTTAAAATTAAGTCAATTGTGTTTTAATGTATACTAATTCGTTCCTCTCCTCATAAGAATTAAAATAAGTATATATTTGCCTAGGTTCCAACCTTTAGTTAAAGGGGGATGGCCCGATATAAGGATATGAAGTTTTCATCTTGATAGATTGGTCTTCCCTCCAAAACCCCATCTGTAAAGTTTCGCGCTGATATTTCAAACCGTTTTGATGCGAGAGCTAAAAACGCGATTTTGTAATCCCCATAGAGTCCTGTGTAACATTAATATTGGTCGACCAAAATGGGGCACATTTTCGCTCATAACTTCCAAGCCAAACATCATTTGGCTCTAAGATTTCACAGGGTAAATGAGAAAAATAGTAGCTTTCTACCAAAATGTTGACCACTTCCGGTAAAATCTGGGGCTTCTGGGGACGAGGCTATTAGCGATCGGGCCATGGACCTTTAAAGCGGTATAGCCCCATAATCATGGTTCAAGGTCACCCTGGGGGTAAATGCTTCGATGTTGTTGAAAGTGGTGTCAAATTATTCCTTGTGTCATACTGAAACAGAAAATGCATTTTAACTGTTTTGGTGATATCACCATTGCGACATCCAGGGAAAATTCTGGTGACCCCCATAGACTATGTAGACCCTTGCTACATTTTGCTATGTAATTAGTCAACCAAATGTCACACACTGTTAAATAATAAATTTTTGGATCCTGTGAGACAATACAAACGACTTATCACCAGTTTCAACAAAATCTGAGCATTCGGTAAATTTTACCCCAGGATGACCTTGAACCATTACGGGGCTATAGCGCTTTAACTAAAGGTCGGAACCTAGGCAAATAATTATATACTTTTTCTAATCCGTATAAGGAGAAGAACATAAATGTATATTAAAAGACAATTTGACTCGATTTTAATTTTTTCCCTGTAGTAACGTTTTCTCCCTTGAGGAAGGGGGAAACAGTCCGAAAATTTGCACGCCATCATTTTCTGACTGTCTGGTCCCTATTGAATGAAAAACAGCAAGATAGAAAATCAACTTTTAAACATGGATTTTTTTAAAATGGACTAATTTTGTCCATTTTCTGCTACCAGCTTGAAGTAAAGAATGAAGATTGGGTCAAAAAAATAGCAGTTGTGATTATGTTGTGGTTAGGAGTGTGGTTGAAAATTTTCAATGGGATTTTTTTTTTTCTGAAAAAAAATGAATACGCACTGTCTACCCCATGTAAAGTTGATACTTGTTTGCACATGATGCATAGTCCACTACCCCCCCCCCCATTCCCCTGGTTGGAGCAATAACTGAATATATTGGGATTTGCTCTCTGCCTGGAAATGTGTTGATGTTTGAGGAAGTGACAGTGTTGATACTAAAGACGGAAAATAAACCAATTTTGAAATTTGTCAATTTATGTTATTTAAATTAAAAACCCCTCTCCATCAACATGTGAATGTAATCAAAACATGGCAGAGGCATACTCCATATTGAATACAATGCTTGTTGATCTGTAACCTTGATTGACTAATTGTATGCATAAGCTGCACTATCATCAAAAGGGCACAGTTATTATGGACCTCCTAGTTAAACTGTATGATAATATGAACTGACCTTATGCATTCTGGGTAACATGGACTCATACCGTGACGGCCGACGCTATCTTTAAAAATTGACCAGTAGTCAGGTGAAGCTTTTGAACTGTGCCATGGAGTTGAGACTAGGTGTATAAAGCTGCCAAAGTTTATGATGAGGTTGAAGGCTGCTAGGAAGTGTGCTTATTTGATGGATAGGACATTGGAAATCCCCCATTGCTAGCATAACTTAAAAAGCCAAGTAATTTGGACAGTAAAAAAAAATACTAAAATTATTGAAATCTCAATATTCATACTTCAGCAGGTTGAAAGCAGCCAGGAAGTACTTGTGGCCAACACACTGGGGGGGGGGGGGGGGGGGGGGAATCAACTTTGGGTTGGGTAGGGGTGTGCAGTGGATTGAAGCGCAAGACTTGGGAGCTTGTGATTTAAAATTTTAGCAAAAGAAGGGTTTTCGGAAGTAATATGGACGTGGAAATTAATTTTGGCAAAATTTGAGGTTTTAGGAGCTATAGAAATGGCAAAATGCAAGGGGGACGACAACACTCGCGTATGAAATGGACGTAGGGGTGTAAGGCTGAACGCTTTCACCATGGGGTAGTTGGTGCAGCTAGAGAAGGTGCAAAAATGGGTCTTTTGGGTGAGAGGTAGCCAAAAATGCCGGTGTGAAAAGCAACTATAGTCCGGGGGCAGAGCAAGTCCGGGCTCCATAGACGATAAACGAATAAAGCGTGTGTGAAACTAATGTTCCGTGAAGAGTTCAACAAAATTGAGTGCCCTATCCATTATCGTGTAGCCTGACTGTGAGTACGCCGGACTATTAATTAACTTCCCACACCGGCATGAATTCAGTATTCTGCAGCCACATCCTTCAACATGAATTCCATGAGGCTGCCAATCATCGGGTGGTGGCACATTACTAAATTCTTTCCAACAGTCCAAACTTCCATAAATGGGATTATTGTGACAATTAATTGCAAAAATTTACCCAAAATGGGGTCTGGTTTGAAAATTCCCTTTTTCAAAAGGATAGGGGGGTCTGGTGGGTAGTGATAAATGTTTGATGAATTTTTAAAGCTATAGAGTATTTTACGTATAGTGAATCTTACGAATATAGGCCCAATGAGATGATAAGACCAAATCACGGAATGTCTTGTTTGGCCACCTGTGACGTCATTAACCACCTAACTCACTGACGGAATTAAAGCTTGTTATGCAATAACAGAAATAAAGCCAACGGTATGCTGGTCAACCGTTGACCCGCGGGGGGGGGTCACGCGGCGTGCGCGAAACAAGATTTGCCAAAATGGGAATGATCTCGTTAGCCACCAGTGACGTCATTGACCACCAATACTGACGAATAAAGCTCGTTAACGCATAACGGAATAAGACTCACGCGTGAATGCTGGTCAACCGTGACGTCAAGGCGGGCGCGAACAAGATATAGCAAACCATCACGAGGAAACGCCACTCCCTCCCAACATTCAATCATTCATTTTAAAATTCGGAAAGAGTTCCATTATGGACCCTCCCTACGAATTCTGCCAGCCGTGACGCAATAAAACAAATTTGGACATGCAGGATAGGATTGCAGAATTACTCTTTGCCCTAGTGTGCCTCAGCATCAAAGGATACTTGCGATTTTACGTCCAAATTGCAATTGGACGGGCGGGTTAATATTAATACCTAACCTGCCAAGCCATTTTAATGACGATTCCCTTTCAATATCTTCCTTCAACTTCAAGTGCGATCGGCACTTGAGCAGCTTGCTAGCATTTTTTGACAACACTGTTTGGACAATCTGAGAATTTGACCCAAAATTAGGCCTCTAGGAACATACGGTACAGGACCATAGGGTCCTGGACCATACCATAATTGGAGAAATATTCTAAGCCAAATTTGAATGCACATGCATGCTCAGGAGCATGCGGTATTTGACAAACAGTCCTTCCAAGATCCAGGACCACATTTTGCTAATGTTCGGAGCATTGTGCATTCAAATATGCTCCGGGAGCATATTAGACAGGACATTTTTCCCCCAAGATTATTTATTGCTCCAGGAACATTATAGTCGGGGAAACAGTGGAGTAGCCGGTGGGGGCAAGGGGTGGGGGGGGGCAGAGTGCCCCCTCTGAAAAATTTTTGAGGCGAAATCGGGAAAAATGAAAACAATGATATTTACGTGAAATCGCCCTTTTTCGGATTCTTTTGCCCTGCGACCGGGAAAATTTTTGCCTTGTCGATCGGGACATTTGTTTCACCTACTGGGAAATTGCCCCCCTCAGAACCACCGGGGCTGGCTACGCGCCTGGGGGGGACAGAAACCTTTGCACGGGCGCGTACTTCCTGTTCTCTGCGTATTTACTGCGGAAAAAAAAAACAAAAACGCACTTGCCTATTGATTGGCTACCAGAAGTGATCTGCTGGTGCTGGGTCACCCGTCCCGACCACACGCCATCTGCGAGATAGCTTCGCCCTTTTTAACCAGGAACGTGGCGCACATCAAAGGGTTTCTGTCTCGGAGTATAATTATGGTCCCTGGACCATATGCTTCTGGCGCATAATTTCGGGCCAAAAATCTCAAAGAAGCACACTATTGCGATACACACCCGAGTGAAGGGCATGGTAGGTCCTAGAATTTGGTTTGTAAACAAATAACCAAATCGGTCGCTTTTCCTATATGATATCAATTTTTTGCAGAAATTAAGACAATTTCAATGACACTAATTTACTTTCTAATCAAATAGTTGACAAAGATATCGCCAAAAAAATATTGGCGCATTGTTTTTAAAAAAAGCTTAAAAAGGAGTAAAGTACTTAGGATACGCAGATTTTGCGGAAAACTATTAAGCTGTGCGCCCCCTTTACGTTGATGAATTAGACTCAAGGGGGGGGGGGTTGGTATGGACATTGCCAACAACAGCAAACAGGGTTGCTAGTCTTTGGGAACACTGTAAATGTGTGGAAGGGAAAACTGCCCATATGTGCGTTTGGGGTTAATCCACTAACCAGAAGAAGATTTTAAGTCAATTAATTTATTCCAAATTACATAAATTATAAGGTATTCCAACTAAGGTTTTTTTAAAAGGAGATATTGTTAATTAACTGACACAGAGAGCTACAGTAAATGCATGTGGCAGTTCCCAAAATTACCGTTGGGAAAACCCCCAAAAATCAAGCAGAGTCTGTCCTACCTCCACCCCACCCCCCAATATGAGCTGTGGTGCTGCTATTAATTGGCAGTAGTATTTAATGTAATTGTAACCAATGCCAATTTTCCCTCAGCGACCCAAGACAGAAAATTAATACCCTGAACCCCCCCCCCCCCATCACAGGCAGAACAATGAGTAGGCCTATTGTTATGGGACTTTATCCCCACGTCAAAACATCTGTTACACAACACAAGCGCATGCATACACCAAAACCACCATAACATAACACAAAAACCATCTCCTTTTCTATTACCTTCTCCTCAAACTTGTTTATGTGCACACATGACAAGAAGTTATCACAGTTCCTAAATTTCAAGATGAAATTGCAAAACTCAAAGTTCAAAATGGACTTGATTTTGTCCATAATTAAAAAAATCCATGTTTTTAGCACCAAAATCCTACGGGAACTGTTTCATTGACATACCAACCCACACTATCAGTCGATCAATCAATGTATTGTGTGTTCAATTAACGTAAGATATCCGATTTCAATTATCAATTAGGAAAGGAAAAGATGGCGGCTAAAGAATTCAAAATGGCTCACTTTTAAATCATTTTTACTGTATTGTGTAAACATATTTGCTCTAATTAACGTATATTGCGATTATTAAAACGTTGATTAAACAATGTTAGTGAAAATATATTAGATAAAAATTCTTAAATCAGCTGGAAAATATAAAATGGATGCGACTTTCAGAGTCGATTTTTTTAGGTCAACATTTGTATTTTGACCTCCATTTTCATTCGTTTTTGCATCAATTTGGGGCAAAATAATAGGCCATTTGTGCTTTGGTTTTAGCTCAACAATAATTAAACAATGCATCATAAAGATTAGTATCATATTATAAAAATAAACTTATGGTTATGCTTACTTATATTTAGCATTTGTGATTTGCGTAATGTGATAAAAAAAATCATATTTTGCTTTATAGATGCAAAGACATTATGCCTTCGCATATCAAAAGGGGTAATATCTGAGTTATTTGTGCATTGTATGACCATGTCTGGTCAAACTTGGTATTTTGGTAACCATTTTTAGTCAAACGTCGGCGCGATTCAAAAGTTATGTAACATAAAAGCACGCACTACTGATTATTTGACAGGAAACTATAGCTATGACCTGGAATGTACAAGACTTCTGAATATGTGGCAAGCAACTAGTTCATTGAACAAAAGATTTACCAGTCCCTACAAGTAAGTTATTCCAGATTGACACCATTAAAATGAAACATGAATATAAAAGTGAAATTTGCTAATTCTATTAACGGTATCACCCACTTGATTGGTGATGAACATAACCGTAGCAGGTGAAATCCATTCCCGGGCATGTAGACCACCTTCAAGCCATACAGATTTCTTTGATGCACCAGAATTCACGGAAATCTAAAGGAAACAATAGAAATGCAGACACCCATAAACAGATGAGTGATGGTTAAAGGGACATAATGGCATGAAAAAAATGACCCTTACTGAAATCACTTCCACGAGTTTGAAAACAATTTGGATGTTTACATTCTGTAAAAACAGTAAAAACAGGAAGAGTTCCGGGGGGTGGCAGTTTGTGGCAATTTCTGGAACAGAAAAGCAAGGTGTTCACATCCCTGACAGAATTTACAGTGTATCTAGCATGTTTTGCGGCACAATTCAAAAGCATTTAGACCGGTGTGAAAGTAATCATAGTCCGGCAGGTATCATAGTCCGGACTCCATAGACGACAACGGAATAAAGCGTGAAACTAATGTTACGTGAAGAGTCAACTGAATCGATTGCCCTATTGTTCACCATTGTTCCCGGACTATGAGCCCGGAGGACCATATCTCCTGCCACACCGGGATTCAGGCATTGTAGGGCCTACTTTAGATTTGTAGTAAGATATTGATCTGGCAAGTGAAAGATGGGTTAGCCGGGATTAGCACATATACAATAGCAATGGTCTGTGAACTGATGACAACATAATGCTTTTCAATGTTAGCATTCTTGTTCCAGAAATTTCCACAAACTGCCACCTCCCCCCCCCCCCCGGAACTCTTCCTGTTTTTACTGTTTTACAGAATGTAAACATCCAAATTGTTTTCAAACTCGTGGAAGTGATTTCAGTAAGGGTCCTTTTCAATTTTTTTCATGCCATTATGTCCCTTTAAATAAAATGATACTTCAGTTTTAGTCATCTTATTCCATTGATCCCTATTTATGGTCATCAAAAATGACGTGCATAACATTTTCGTTAGAAACAGGCGATGGTGGCCAAGCCTCATTCAATATAGCAACTCGCCCAAAATATCAAAAGAATTTACAGCAATACGGAGTCCAAACTACAAACCAAGTTGGGAATATTTTCTTATTCCAAACCATCAGGGCTCATCAACTCTACTGTAGGGGGTATTTTTAAATATTTCTATATGAATAATGAACGAAGATCAAGCCATAAATATGGGCCATAGGAACATTCATGACAGACTCACACCGAAGCACCCGAATTGGTTTGTAGTTTGCACTCCGTATTACTGTAATTTCGTTTGAGATTTGGGCGAGTTACTATATTGAATGATGCTTGGCCACCATCGTCTGACGAGAGCAGCCAAGCCTTATTCAATAGAGCAACTCACCTAAATTAATCAAAATAGGTTATAATAAAACAAAGTGAAAAATCACAAATACATTTGGGCGCTTTGATGTGGGCCGCTTGTCCTCGTCCTTTATACATTACAAATTCAAAAAAAGTTCATTCTCCAACTTCGATGGTTTTGGAATATGAAAATATTGCTTGATAACATTTAAAGAAATTCGTCTGTAACTGTTAAATCAATGACAATGTCTATTAAGAAATGTAAATAGTGTTCTTTTCAAAGCATGTAAATACTATGATGCCATGACCTCGACGAAATGAAGGTGGCTTTTTCTTCTTGCATATGAGGTAGCGGCTAAATGTGTTGAAGTTGGTGGAGTCAGCTCACTTTTGATTGGTTGGGGTTTGAGAGGTCTATATCCACCGGCGGACGAAAGGTAGGGCACTCATTGAGAATGTGATCCGCAATCTGTGATGGAGAGCCACATTGGCAGGCTGGAGATGGTCACAGCCCCCATCGGTGCATATTTCTGTTGAAACGACCGACACCTCTGCGAATCCTGTTCAAGGTGACCGACTCCTTACGTGGAAGATTGCTAACAGGATGGAGTTCTGTCATAGGTGTGATAGTGAATTGGTCTGGTCTTGGAGTATCTAGTCAGGCAGTGTTCCATGTCTGTAAGATGTTCAATGAAGGTGGCAAAAATCATATCCAAAGCAGATTCAGCACTTTCCCGTAGGTGTATATATAAAAAAAGAACATTTGATTGTTACTGTTATTTAGTCATCATCCTACCTTCAATCCTGCAATTTCTCGCTCTTCATATGATGTACCGATTATGATTTCTTCAACGATATCACTGTGCTCTGTGGCAAAATTCGTCACCCACCGTCGAATCTAAGTTATAACAATTGTAATGTTGTAAAAAATAGTATGATACTCGTGTGGTTAGATCTTTTACAGGTAACGGTTAAATCCCTTATTTTTTTATTAGATTATAGAGCTGTACTGGAACTATACGATGGCTGTGACCTGCCGAGAATTATTGAAATGTATTATCTCGAATGTAAAAAAAAATAAAACCTTATTATGATCCCAACATGACACATGACACGAAGAACTGGGAGGAAAGTCGCATTGGGTCTGTTTGGAGACTGCGTGACTGTAGATTTTTATGTTCATTGTTTAAGACAATTTATGTAGTTACAGGTGGCAGCAATGGAATGTGCATACTTCAACGAAAGCCAACATAACAAAGTACAAAGGGAATGCCAACTGGCTGCCCAGGTGGATGAAATAAGGAACATACCAAGGGTTGACAAACAGAAGGACGTAACTCAGCATTGAAAGAAATATTAAAGAATTTCTTTAATTCTGCTGTTCATAATTAAAAATTGTTCTTTGTTTATATAATGTTTGCTTACAGTACCATATATGAGATTTATGAGCTGCTTACATTATGAGTAACGAATAGATTTGCTTAATAGAAAATTTTAAACATCACATTTCTCAAAAGCAGTATTACGCATTTATCCCAAGGTTCGTTTATCCGAAGGATCACTATTTCGAAGGTTCGTTTATCCGAAGAAAGAAATAAGGTTCCTTTATCCGAAAACGAAATAGGGTTTATTAATCAGAAAGTTCGTTTATCCGAAAAAGAAATACGGTTCGTTAATCCGAAAATGAAAGCCCTTTGATTGAAATAAGGTGGTGTATCCCTTATATGAAATATGGTTCGTTAAATCGAAAAAGAAGTTAGGGTTAGGTTTTAGTTTTAATGTTAGGGTTAGGGTTTAGATTTAGGATTAGGGTCATTTTCGGATCAACGAACTTTATTTCATTTTCCTATAAGCAAACCTTATGCCATTTTCGGATAAACAAACCGTTATTTTTATTTAATCCACGTGCAACCATGAAAGCTCTATCATGCTCGATATCTGTTGACAATTCTACCTCATCATAACAGTGGTACACGCCATAGTCAAAGTCTTCCAA
Organism: Ophioderma brevispina; assembly: GCA_023653785.1. Classification (NCBI taxonomy): domain Eukaryota; kingdom Metazoa; phylum Echinodermata; class Ophiuroidea; order Amphilepidida; family Ophiodermatidae; genus Ophioderma; species Ophioderma brevispina. The sequence continues at coordinate 24,790 of JAMKCH010002290.1, read as the reverse complement.
ACTGGTCACGTTCTTTCGGCCCTTCATTTTATTTAGCTGTTCACGAATCATCGTTCCTACATCTTCTATCATCACGCTGAAGGTTAAATTGTGACTGATAAGTACGGTTTTGAACTGCCCAATGAATTCTTCCTGAACCATAATATCAACAGGATGGATAAGGTCAGATGGTCGCCAAAAGTCTAGCTGTAATAATATCAATGAAAACATAAAAAGGTTATCAAAAGAAAATACCATATTTTCTATTTGATATCTGATTTTATTTACATTTAAAAGAGCACATAAAAACAGTGAGAGACAGAGAGAAGAATCAAATACACGATTACGAAACTAAACTCCGTATCCTAGGAAATTTGACAATGACATTAGGGACAGCTTCGCAGTATAAATTTTGAAGAGTATTTTTTGTTCCTCGCCCATAGTCATGATCATGCCAGTCACGCAAAAATAACCATGATGCTCAATGATTAATGATAAAGTTTTGTCTTAAGAAATAAAGGGTGATGCAGTATTATTTGTGGGCGAAAAATGTGTAGCGGTCAGAAAAAACTAACATTATTTGTATTATTTGAAAGGTTTTTTTCGGCCGAGGTAAAAGGTATTAGAATTAACAACACTTTTTTTTTTTTTTTTTTTTGATCTTTTACAGGTAACGGTTAAATCCCTTATTTTTTTATTAGATTATAGAGCTGTACTGGAACTATACGATGGCTGTGACCTGCCGAGAATTATTGAAATGTATTATCTCGAATGTAAAAAAAAAATAAAACCTTATTATGATCCCAACATGACACATGACACGAAGAACTGGGAGGAAAGTCGCATTGGGTCTGTTTGGAGACTGCGTGACTGTAGATTTTTATGTTCATTGTTTAAGACAATTTATGTAGTTACAGGTGGCAGCAATGGAATGTGCATACTTCAACGAAAGCCAACATAACAAAGTACAAAGGGAATGCCAACTGGCTGCCCAGGTGGATGAAATAAAGAACATACCAAGGGTTGACAAACAGAAGGACGTAACTCAGCATTGAAAGAAATATTTAAAAATTTCTTTAATTCTGCTGTTCATAATTAAAAATTGTTCTTTGTTTATATAATGTTTGCTTACAGTACCATATATGAGCTTTATGAGCTGCTTACATTATGAGTAACGAATAGATTTGCTTAATAGAAAATTTTAAACATCACATTTCTCAAAAGCAGTATTACAGCAGAATTAGAGAAATTCTTTAATATTTCTTTCGGTGCTGAGTTACGTCTTTCTGTTTTCAACCCTCGATACAGACTGTATTCAGATGGGGTCTACACATTTATCCCAAGGTTCGTTTACCCGAAGGATCACTATTTCGAAGGTTCGTTTATCCGAAGAAAGAAATAAGGTTCCTTTATCCGAAAACGAAATAGGGTTTATTAATCAGAAAGTTCGTTTATCCGAAAATGAAAGCCCTTTGATTGAAATAAGGTGATGTATCCCTTATATGAAATATGGTTCGTTAAATCGAAAAAGAAGTTAGGGTTAGGTTTTAGTTTTAATGTTAGGGTTAGGGTTTAGATTTAGGATTAGGGTCATTTTCGGATCAACGAACTTTATTTCATTTTCGGATAAGCAAACCTTATGCCATTTTCGGGTAAAGAAACCGTTATTTTTATTTAATCCACGTGCAACCATGAAAGCTCTATCATGTTCATATCTGTTGACAATTCTACCTCATCATAACAGTGGTACACGCCATAGTCAAAGTCTTCCAAACTGGTCACGTTCTTTCGGCCCTTCATTTTACTTAGCTGTTCACGAATCATCGTTCCTACATCTTCTATCATCACGCTGAAGGTTAAATTGTGACTGATAAGTACGGTTTTGAACTGCCCAATGAATTCTTCCTGAACCATAATATCAACAGGATGGATAAGGTCAGGTGGTCGCCAAAAGTCTAGCTGTAATAATATCAATGAAAACATAAAAAGGTTATCAAAAGAAAATACCATATTTTTCATATTAGACATTAATTGTTATTAACTAGTAAATTTATTGTAATACATTTATATTTTCTATTTGATATCTGATTTTATTTACATTTTAAACAGCACATAAAAGCAGTGAGAGACAGAGAGAAGAATCAAATACACGATTACGAAACTTAACTCCGTATCATAGGAAATTTGACAATGACATTAGGGACAGCTTCGCAGTATAAATTTTGAAGAGTATTGTATTCCTCGCCCATAGTCATGATCATGCCAGTCACGCAAAAATAACCATGATGCTCAATGATTAATGATAAAGTTTTGTCTTAAGAAATAAAGGGTGATGCAGTATTATTTGTGGGCGAATAATGTGTAGCGGTCAGAAAAAACTAACATTATTTGTATTATTTGAAAGGTTTTTTTCGGCCGAGGTAAAAGGTATTAGAATTAACAACACTCCAACAAAATTGTGTCATATCGTGTCACCATGGTTACCTATGTATCAGACATTTAATAAGACAACATAAAATACTTTATAATGAATATTTCAATTTTGTTGATTCTAATTACAACATTTATAAACAGTATTAATGACAAGATGCCATCATAAAGGAGATTAACTGGGAAGGAAGAGGACTCAACATTGATGGTGAAAATCTCTCTCACCTGATCTTTGCCGACGATATTATCCTGATTGCCAAGTCACCAGAGGAATTGGAAAGCATGCTAAATGACATTCACAGCACCGGTAAACCTGTCGGACTCAGCATGCATGTTGGGAAAACCAAAGTGATGTTTAATGACCACACCAGGAAATCCGAGATAGCTGTAGACGGGAAAGTCATTGAAGAGGTCAACAGCTACATCTACCTTGGGAAGACAGTGATGCGTGATGGTGACTTACTGCCTGAGATCAGAAGGAGAATTGGACTAGGATGGGCAGCATTTGCAAAAGTGGAAAACATCATGAAAAATAAGAAGACAAGTATGGAGTTAAAGAGAAAGGTGTTCAATGAATACAGTCTTCCTGTTATGACATACGGCAGTGAAACGTGGGCTTTGAATAACACCACGATGGATATGCTTGCAGTTGCACAGAGGAAGATGGAGCGAATCATGCTTGGCATCAGACTTCAAGATAAAAAGAGAAATTGCTGGATCCGATCACAGACAGGAGTTACTGATATTATCGACTGCATTAGGAGTGCCAAACATAGATGGGCAGGCCACGTTGCTAGACTGCAGGATAACAGGTGACCATCAGAGTGACAGAGTGGACCCCAGAAAATGGACCAGAAAGCCAGGACGTCCAAAAACCAGATGGAGAGACGAAATGACAAAACAACTTGGTCCATTTTGGACAAGAATGGCTAAAGATAGAGATTTGTGGAAACATTCAAGGGAGGGGTTCCTCCATCGTGAGTGATTTAAGCCCTGGGATATGGATATGGATTCATGACAAGACAAATACACTTTATCACTACTCATAATCTTTATGGAATAGCAAAAATACATTGTAATAGTTAATAAAACAGATTTCTTATTTATAAAAAAAAAATGGCAAACGTATTGTAGGTTTTGGATGGCCTTATTTTGATGTTAAAAACTTAAGTGTTTTCATATATCCCTAACGTCCCTAATGTCATTTTTGCCACTTTTCAAAATCACGGAGCGGATCCATGCCTTGTTTTAGGGGGAAATGGTCCCTAGATCTAACAAGAAAAATAACGCTACCTCCCTTTTTGGTGATCGTCAGGTTGGTAGTCATTTTCCAAAAATTACGTTAGGGGTATGGAGTATTTAAGTTATTGCATTGAGTTTGCTCTCATACACAGAAATACATAAGTTTACAGCATAAGCAAATTACAAGAGAGGAATTAGTTCATTACCGATAGGCCCTCAGCTAGGAAGGTTTTATTGCCCCGTCGGAGGTCAGAAGGTTGAGAAGATTATTCTTATCCAAAATTTTCCGCTGAATCCGAAAATCGAAGTCTTGCATGCAGCATGGGTGAAAAATTGACTTTTTACTATTTCAGTCACCTTTTTGGAAGAATCACCATCAAAATCATGTTTTTGTGCTAAAACCTTATTTTACAATCCTAGGGAATGATTTTTGTATCACTGAAATATGCCACAATTGTTACTCTATGTAGCAAATAAACCATATATCACTTTAATGTTATTTTTGTTAGCTAAGGATGATAAATTCGTATTTTGGGCAAAAAAGTGCATTTTTGGCATTTTTTTTCCATTAACACCTCAAAACTCCACTATTCTGATTAAAACTGGAAAGAAATGATTCAAGATAGAATCTATGGACCATTTATTACTTTTATCATCATATAAATGAGAACAATGGCGGCAATTATACCATTTGTCTTTACAAACAAAAATGGTCATTTTACTCGCCATTTTGCCTCTTTAAGTCGTATAATATCTCAACATATGTCTCAGAATGCTCATTTCTTATTTAATTTACAACAAAACATTCTTGTCGTTAAGTATTCACCAAGCTTACTCTTTTTACCAAGCAATCGTTTTGCCCCCCCCCGCCCTGTCCATGGAGTCGCATTAAAATCTATGAATTCCTGAAATGCAGAATGAATTTGATGGGGTTTACCCACAAAAGCATCAAAATGGGTCATGGATGAACTCTTGCTAAATTTCTACCCCTCGTCATCCAAGAAATAACTCAAAAGTAACGATAGACTTGATATCAGTCTTAAGCATAAGTTAATGACATATCCCATATGAAGAGAAAAACTAGACAACGCTTTCGCTATCAGGATGCTTGGATTAAACATGTCACATTCCTTAAAAGGTATTTTTGAATAATTCTTCTATTATCACAGCTTTACACCATTACACGTATTATATTAACATAAGCATATAGACATACACCCCTCTGCATTCTTGCAATTTAAATAAATATTAATCCATTGACATATCGCAAAACCGCCTACTTTCATTCTAAATACTGTAGCTCAGCCAAACCTCACTGTTTTGAATGAATTGTTCCATAAAATAAAGTTAATTTTTACATGTTTTACATTGTTTTAATTATTATAACTGACTTAAAAATATCTTCTTTGAGCAAGGAATTCTGTCCCCCCTCTACAAATTGACGTGATCACTTTGCTACCCAAACAAGGGGTCGTGACTAGCTTTTTAAATTATCATCCTATTTCTCTCTTGACACTTAATAAAATTTTGGGAAATAATGGCTCAAATCTTAACTAAAATTATATTATTCATGAAGACCAAAATGTTTTAGGGAATAGGGTGTATTGGTTGATCTTTTTGCAATATGGCTGATATAAGGGTATTCCAGGGTCCTGTTAGATATTGAAAAAGGACTTTGACATGGTTGAGCATACTTTTTTATGTGTGTCTTAAGTCGTTTCAATTTAGGTGATAATTATTCAGTGGTTCAAACATTTTAGACCAGGAATAGTTAATGATTTATTAGTATAACCTATCGACATGCCCATGCAATTTTCAAAGCTGCCCTATTTTGTCTGTTGTAAGGTTAAATGTTGCACTTTGAAAAGAAAATTATAGTTTGTTGGCAGATGATACAATTGTTTCCTTCCTACATTAGAATTTGGAATCTTTCAAAACCCGCTTTCAGTACACTTGATAAATTTGCTTCTTTATCAGTTTAATGACTTGACCTTCAAATCGGAGGCCATTCGCATTGGCATGGTTTGATTTTCATACCATTGTGAAGAAGCAGGTCTGACTGAAATGGATATGTAACACTTTTGATTTTGGGAATTCATTTCTTGATACAATGCCTAGTTTGACCTAATTTAATTCCCAAACTTCAGTCAAATGAGAATCCATTAACTGTTGAGAGTAAAATGTATCGCTTGGAGTAGTTACTGTGATTAAGTCTCGGTGGTGCCGGCAACTTTGTATTTTTCTGTCTGTTCTGTTGGGTAACATTTCCAAATATGATTTTCAAGACGATAAAGGTCTTTTTTAGGAATTTATTGAAATGGTGGCAATGCCAGTAGGAAGCAGGATATCATTTGCAATGATTATGATGATTGGTGGTTGTCTTCAATGATTGATTCAACTTTCCTTTTTTTTTTCTTTGCTTTAAATATTCTGGGGATACGGTGATTGAACCCAGACGACCTCATTTTTTGGAATCCGTTGATTTGTTTTTGGAACATTTTCACTACGGGCTTTGGAATCCAGATTCCTGTTTTATTATATCCATTTGTAATTAAGTGAATGCTTCAACCGGTAATATTTATACAGAAACAACACGACGATAGTGTATTTTTATCTTCAGTATAAATGGTTTCACTGAAAACAAATAGTTATTCTATTCCCGATTTGGGATGAAAAGATACTTATTTAGAGTAATAGTTTTTGTCAAAATCCTCTGGAAATCTTTTTATTGAATTTGATACTCCCATCTCTAGAAGGAAAAAAATGCATTCCTTTAATGAATGGTATTAGTTGGGATTTGTTTCCGGAGCCACAATGATCTTCAGGTATAGTGTGTTTAATACATGTTCTGCTTCCCCCCGCCCCCGTGTGTGGGCGGAAAAGTTCCAAAATAAATTGATTGAATTTTTTTAGATATTTTGGAAGAATCTGACTGAAAATTGGTTCATATATAACTCAAATGTCCACTCAACCCAGTCAAGATCTGTTTATTGACTTTTCCATGGTTCAATTTGCAACAAACCGATTCTTTACAAATCGAAAGGTTGTTTCTACCCACTGTTACTTCTGGTAAGAGTTGCCAGAATCAATGTTACCTGAGTCTGTGAATGTACCAAATGTCCTCCACTGGAATGCTTTATTTAATAATATTAATAAAAAGGAGTAAGTTGGCGTTTTCTCAGTTTCTCCGAAAATATTTGATCTTGAAAAAAAAACCCCCCGACACCAGTCCATCCATGACACTTGTATTAAATCACCATTTTATTATTTGCCGAATTACGCCCCATTTTCGATCTCCTTTAATCGTTGCAAATTACAACAAAAAATTGAAATATAAAATTGCTGACAGTAAAGAAACTAGAGCAGCATTTCAAGGGACTACTGGACTATTGACCTTGAGCCTCATTAATCTTGATGCTTCCTGGTCCTTGGTGTACATTTTTGTTTATAATAATGCCATGCGACAACAAGATGGATGTGAGAGATGTGTCGATAGTTTGAAAAAGGGTGTGTTCTTGTCTTGTTCTCCGTCCTGTTTTTTGATAAATAAAAACATATCCAACTAAAAAGCAAATTTAAAGCACACCACACATAATTCTGACCCGAATGTTCTTAATAAATTGCATCCAATGTGAATCGATGGACAGTTCGCAAAACCGACTACTGTATTCAAAGAGTAAAGCGCTGCGAATACTAAACCGATGGACATGATCTCCGTATTAAATTAATCTAAGAAACAAACATGCTGTTTATCAGCACTGTTGAGAATATATGGCCACTTAAAGATGCAAATGGCGAGTAAAATCAGTATCCAGTTTCTTTTGACTCACTCTATGTGTTAATGGTTGTATTGGAGGATATTTTCAGAAAATAGCAATTATTGATTTTCTGACAACATTTTGTTTGTAAAGACAAATGGTAATTATCGCCATCTGTCTCATTTTGTTGAATGATAAAAATTAAGAAGTGCATCCAAAAGATTCTATCTGAAATCCCATATAGTTTCAGTTTAATCACATGTGAATTTGGGTGTTAACTTTAAAAAATGCCAAATTGCACTTTTTTCCCAAATGTAGGAGTTTTCGCCCCTTCATCTAACCAATCACATAAAGTGATAATATTTGGTTTATTTGGCTAAATAGAGTACATATCTCCCTTTCATTTTGATACACAAATCGTATCCTGGGAATGTAAACAAGGGTTTATGACACAAAAATGATTTTTGAGGTTATTTTCTTAGATACCCGGTATCAAGTATGATCCATTTTTAGATCTTGCCAGACAATTTTGAAAGCTTTCCGCTAACAACCACATGTTGAAACATTAGAGGATTCACGTCCTAAGTGACCAAAGGGGTTCCTATGGACCCTAAAAAATTTGTTTTCGCGCCGGCCACTTTACGCGTGGGAATTTTCGCCGAATTTTTTTGTATTGTCTGACTTTTACATGCTTTTTCTTTCATACCAAAAAACTAATACAATCGCCAAGCCGTTAATGAGTTAATTATTGAGGTCCCATGGACCCCCCCTTGGCACTAACGGAAGTCCTGTTTTGCCCCTAAATTTTTCAGCCCAAAGCACAAATTTTCGTTTTTTATTGCTGAGTTGGGGTTGTCTTATGACTCTTCAATAAATTTCATACAAAAATTCCCCCGGGAAGTGGTCCCCCCCCCCCCCCGGGCACTAAAGGGAACACTTGTCCCGTAAGTTGTTATGTCTCTTCCCAACAACACATGCAGGGAATACATCGGTCTATTTCTTTACCGCCGTGCCCCCCCGAGTCTCCGGATGATGAGCCCATACATGATACTACTGCAGCCCTTTATTTTATTACCTAAAACAGCTTGCAGATTCATTCGCGACCTATTAGCTTTAGACAAGGCCTCAAAACGTCTATTCGCTAGTATAATAGCCGTCTGGAGAGTGATTGCTTGCTACTTTCAGACTATGTCTGACATGTCAGAAACTAGCGAGTGAAATACACCTCCCGACCGACCATTATATTCGTTTGTTTTGTTTTGAATCCGTTTATCTTGCATACACGTCTTGAAAAGAATTTTTTTTTTTTTTTTTTTTTTTTAATGTTCTTATTTTTTTGTATTGTAACGTTAAGTAGAACGATTCCTAATCAAATGTTTTTTCCTTGAGAATAAATTTTCTGTTTTGTCCAGGTTTTAGTAATTTCACAACCATGAAAACAAAAATGCAATTGACCATATTTTAAAATAATGTTTTTTCCTTAGCAACGCGTTTAGACCGTAGTTACGGATATTTTGCAAAAACTACAGAATAAAAAAAAATGGAAACACTGTGTTCTATACAGACCAGGGAATCCGGCAAATACAACCTCTTTTACCTAGGTTTAAGGAAGTAATGTAATGTCTGCAAAGAACACTGGTGATGTTAATGGACCAGTAAGTCCCCGAAAACCTATTTTTGTGCCTATTTTCTCAGTTTTCTATTTTTGGACCAAAGAGTCATTTTTGATGCCGCAATATCTGCCATTTTTGTTTCCTTCAAATAAAAATGCCATTTGCCAGAGTTGTTCATTAGATAATACTGGCTTGTACTGACTTTTTTTATTTTTTAAAAGTCACCCCGTTTGGAGTTAATAGCATTAAACATATTAATGAGCTATGAAATTCGTGTAATTTTCATATTTTTGAAAATTAATCAAACCTTTTCATTATGAAAAATAAAATCGTTCAGTAAAGGCAACTGGTGTAATTATCACAACAAACAATACCAAGTTTATGTTGAGAGGTTGTACACTTTGGTCAGGAGAACGCATCAAAATTTCTCAAAATGGCAACCATTGGGCGCATAATTGGAATCTCTCTGTTGCATATTTTATTCCGAAAGTGTCGGATTGCACATAATTCCACATATATTAATTTTAATATTATGTATGAAAAGGACATGAAAAATGTTTAACCACGGTTAGATCTTTCTACCTTAAAAGGAACATAGCTATTTTCTTTAATATAACACAGATCCCAGGGGGTACTCGACCCAAAAATTGGGTACAGGATGTGCGTCCCGCCGAGTAAAACAATCGACCATGTTATAGTGACCAATTGTTCAAAAATATGACCCACATATGTAAAACATATAGTTGATGTGATTAACGAAATTTCGACCCATATCTATAGTTGGCTTTGAAATTCGAAAAACTCCATTTTCTTAGTAATCTTAGCAAAATCTGCCCATTTCCATGTACATTTTCCCAAACAGCGGAAAATCAACCATTTTCACATTGTGATTTACTGAAAATCAAAAAATTGGACCCATTTTCAATAGTAAATTGCGACCAAAATTGAAAAATGGACCATATTTATAGGAGCAATGACCTCAAAAAATGACCCATCATCATAGTTGGAAAAACGACCCCTTGTTATTGAAGGGTGAAATGTGACCCATATCGGCCGGCACATATGTACCATACCCTTTTCCACTGAGTACCCTACCCCCCCACCCCCCCCTCCCCTCCGTCACCAGATGACCTTGATGTATTCGCATGTGTACGAGTCTATCAACAAGAGCGGGTAATCTACCGGACGTATGCGGTTTTTTGGGGCATTCAGCTGTAGTATTGTAATTTTTGATAGAGCACTAAAGCACTATCCAAGTGGAAATAAATACGTTCAATATATACCGACAGCCCGGACCGACAGTTGACACTACTGTTGTTATATCCGTAAAGACGTGAAAAGCAAAAGCAAAAAGTCTTCGTTTAAGACACGTCCGCAGCTACATGCTAATTAAACTGTTGTATGCGCTACAACACATTTCTGAGCAGCAATTTCCCCCTCGTACAGCTGAAATTGTACGCCGCCAACACACGCAAGAATTTGAGGTCGACTGGTCGAGGAGGTGCTTTTGAACTCTACCGACAATGTACGGTTTCATCAGCGACTCAGAATTACAATCTCGTGTCTGTAATGACTATATTTTGAAAAAAGGAGATTGGTCCTGGCAAGAAAGTCTAATGGGACAAATTCTTTGAAGGGAGAATAGTTGTATTGGAAAACCCCTGGTAACAGTAGAATGGTTAATCGCGACAGGATGGTTTGACCGTTCTTTAAGTTTCCAAGAACTTTGGGAATGACCTGTTATCAACCAAGTTGTTTGGATCGGACGGTCAACACATTTCCCTCGCTTGCTCCGCAAAACCTGTCGGGACTACCGGAATTGAAAAATCGGAATATTCCATTGAAGGATTGAGTCTCCCGGAGGACGTTAAAACATAACGGCAACACGAAAGTTATATAACAATTGTCTTGACGATGGTGTACATGTCTCAGCTAGATCTTGACCGCTTAAGCTGATTTGCGGAGGTTGTGGTTTTCGTGACCACATCTCGGCTTTGTTGTCCTATCAATCTGGAGGGCTAGAGGGTAGTGCTAATGAACTATCGGGAAGTGACGGGTGATGAAGATTAGCTGCAGTGAATGGTTGCAAGGAGACGAATCAACAGTGGCGACTCCGAGAGAGCCTTATTCAATCGTCGATAACCAGCCCTGACGAAGACATTGTAGGTTTTCGCGCGAGGAGACGCAAACTGACTGCATCAATGGGGCTCAGGCTGCGAGTCGCCTTCGACTGACTGGGCTGTGTCAATGGATAAGGATGCCGGTACGAGCAAGAATTATTCAACAACTACAACTACAGGCGACGAGAAGGGTGAGGATAATGACGAATGACCCTACCGACGTAAGGAGAGGTTGTAAAGAAGGAGGAACAAGCACTAATATTTTTCCCCGACTGCTTACGTTTCCAGTCAGACAGCAGGTCACGCTTTGGTGCCTGCAAAGGTCATGATTTCTAGCGCTTAATTCCCAGCTATTGTTCAGTGCCGAATGTTTGCAAGTTTTCAGAAATGACAGCTTAAATTTAAAAACATTTTTAAAGCGACATTGCCGGGGCGAAATGCAGGCTAATATAATTTTCGCTCAACATATTATAAATAACATGTTGTGTCAAATGAATGTCTTTCAGTCAGAAAAATGACACTATATTATTGATATCCAAGTAAAACGTAAAATATCTTCTCTGAATTGCAAGGCCCTTTGAGCGGCCCACGAGAACATTGAAATCATGATGGTAAATAGTCACTAAGTGTGTCTTTAAATAAGTAGCCAGTGAAGGACTGGTGAATTCCATAACCAAAACTTTTCATTATATTCCTTTTCAAGAATCCGCCCCAGTTTTTAATCGATCGTTACAGCTTTTCTACTGGACACACTATATATCCGATTTCTGACCGGAGTACCCGATACATTCCTTAGAAACCCTGTTTTTATCTATTACCAAGTCAAACAACTTCACCAATGCCGATCGACGTCACCATGCCGAACATGGCGACCTCCATGGGCAACATTTAATTAGTTAATTTTGCTCAATAAGGCAGTCTATATTGCAGTAGATATTATTTTTTTCCTCTGACGCAAAGACATCTGTTCAACATACTTAAAAAATAAAATTAGCCTTTTTAGTACACTTTAGTGGACCTGGTACAAATATTAGAAGCGCTTAATGAGTTCACGAATATCTTTAGTTTTGTCTTTGCTTCAGCAGATCAGAAAATTTTATTCCTTATATAATAATGTGATTAACAGTTGTTTTAAAACTGTATCAATTTTAAAATGTCGCGTAGTGTCCCCAATCAAACCGTGGACCTGACCGTTTCCGAAAGATTCTGGCAAACTGAACTTGACAACTGCTGATAAGATTGTGGCTTACTATGTGCCAAAAATAATTGGTGTCCAACGCTTTCTATGGTAACCCAAATGATGTAAAACTATAAACAAATTAGTGTTATTTCGGCTTTTACGATCTCAGTTTTATTGTATTTTTTCATATACACGAGTCAATCCGATGTGTTCATTTCACAACCCGCTGTGGGAAGAGCTGGGAAATACACGCACGATTGGTTCCACGGCCTTGCCTATAACAATGGCAATATTGATTAATAACATAGCAATCACACAGAGAAATTGGGCCTAAACATTTGAATTATATTTTTGTGTTATTTTCGTGTATTTGACCGTTTCGTATGTTCCTGTAATTTAATTTTGATAGATTACGGGAGAAAATGCTGTAAATTTTGAACACTGAAAAAATCAGAGCTGTCCGTTTCCAATAGCATTATTTGTGGCAGTTTTTTAGCCCGACTTTGCATCTAAAATCTGTATCATTTGATTTGTTTGAAAAATGACAATTTTACATTTAATATCAACCATCACCGACTTTAGCATGCTGGTTTGGACATATATCTATCCGATTACTCCTATTTCAAACAATTTTAAAGACGGTAACAACGCGAAATCCAACAAAAATGTACCTTGACAAAATCTATTTTACACTTTTTTCATAGCGGTCATTCGAAGTATGTTGAGTTGCTGAAAAGAAAATAAGCAGTATTTGTGTGACCTGCGCTTTGACTGGTTCGGACTGTTATAGTCTGATTATTTATTCCTGTCAGTAACGCATATTGTCGATGGTACGAATTCATTTGGAGGGGGATGTGTTGAGAAAAAAAAATAAAAAGCCGTATTAACAACTGAAATGCTCAACTTTGTGCAACAGAATAAAATGCTTGGATCCATTTTACATGAACTTTTTCGTATCGAATGTGTAACGGCTTCATATAAGATCAAATTGAATAGATTGTCGTAAAGTCCTTTATGTTCGTTTTGTGGTAAAGAATGCGAAACTTCTTTTATTTATAGAGTGAAAAGCAATTCAAGATCTATTTCTCCTTGTTTGGGATTTGTGTCCGACTATTTTGGGTAAAGCTATTTACTTTCGATTATTTTATGAAGAATGTTCTTATGACGTATATTTAAGAAGTAAAGGGTTTTGCAGTGCCATTTATGGGCGAATAATGTGTCCGAGGTAAGAAAAACTAAATAATGGGCGAGGCGCAGCTGAGCCTATTATTTGAAAGTTTTTCTTGCCGAGGATACATTATGAGTCCATAAATGATACTGCAAACCCTTTATTTCTATTCTATTACCTAAAACAGCTTCGTTTAATAAGAAAATGCATTGGCGACCCATTATTGCAGAATAATGGGCAGTAAAGTGACCAATCAGACTGCTGCATTTTGAATAATGGGCAGCAGAGGTAATAGAATGCAGAATAACGGGCAACAAATGCTCCATTTTCAATAATGGGAGCAGTGGTAATAGAATATATATTAAAAGTTATTTTCTATGCTTTTAGTATATATACTGTAAATTAGCTTATTACCTTGTATTTGGTAGACAACTGCTCTTCCATATTTTGAAGCCATTGTAATCCTTTCCGATTGTGAGAATGAATTCGCCACACCTGCGAACTGAAGAATGACAAATTCAAGGTGCAACGAGAGATTTTGAGGCATCCATTATTGAATCGTATGTAAGTTCAAACGATACATCATAGTATGCATTGAGTATATTTGAAGCGGTATTATTTACGAGTATTTTGACACCTCGTTTGTGGCGATCGACCGAGTATTGTTGACGTTATGCCCATCTGACTCAGCCATTTTGCACGTTTTTTTTACAAGCTAGATGTTAAAGCGATAATGGCACATTTTTTGAAGAGCGCCCCCAATTTTCAAAATTTTATATTTTGGCACAGTTACGTTGGTAATTGTCTAGGAATCTATACCTGCGAACGAGAATGCTAAAAAAATGTGTATTTATCATAAAATAAGCGATTTTGTAATTGGAATTAGGATCCCAACTAATGGATGAGCGTAGACACGTACATGGCGCTATTTCCCAGCTATTTCACATTGGAAGGCCGTTTCCAGCAGCCGTTGAAATATTATCGGGGATCCCGATAATAATTATTCTAATTACAAAATTCCTTCGTTTGTGACACACAGACACACATAGACATTTTCGAGCTTAACCATTCACAGGTATAGGTTACTAGCCAGTTACCAATGCAACGGTGTAAAAATCTCAAATTTGTTGAAAAATTGGAGGCGCTCTTCAAAAAAATTCATCTTTAACAATAAAAGCAAGTATGACTTTAGTTGCCTCTATACACAACCACCTTTATTGCAAAATGGTTTATTGCAAAAATGGAGTGTTTGTCACTGCGACTTCCTGGTTTTGTAGGAGTGGGATATATATATATATATATATATATATATATATATATATATATATATATATATATATATATATATATATATATATATCTATCTATATATATATATGACCCACTCCTGTGTGTGTGCGTGCGTGTGTGTGTGTGTGTGTGCGTGTGTGTGGGTGTTTGTGTGTGTCTGTGTCTGTGTGTGTGGGTGTGTGTGTGTGTGATCCCATCGCACTCGAATGTGGGTCTGTCTATCCACAGTCTAGATTGTGCTTCAGGAAGATTTCACTGTTTACAAACACAACTTAGCAAAGAGTAATTATATGTTCAACAGGGCACGCTAAAACTTTTGTACTGCAGACTTCATATAAATTACAAGGTCACCCTTTCAACATTGACTGGGGTGAGAAAATACTTCTTGACATCGATTTTTTTATCTTATCAATAATAACACAGGAACTTATGAAACTGTGTGCAAAATGGAGAGATGTGCGCAGTGGTTTTCAATACACTTTCCTCTGTTCCCACATACACGTACAGATTCGATCTGTGTATTAGAATGGTCAAATTGAAGTTTTAACCCTTGAAATACATGTATGTTGCATCGTTGCAATCTTGCAATACTCACCCATACTGGCTGTTGTTTGACTTTGACGACAATAGGTTGTCCCTGTAGAGATCACATAACCCAAGTTGTAGAAGAATTAGAAGGATGTGGAATAAAGTTGAAATAACTTTAAGTTTCCTTGTGTGAACACGCGACAGTTCCATTGCGGAAATATGTTGCGCTCATGATAAGCTTTACAGCTAAACATTCAACACTGCACCAACGTACGTATTGATTCACGTAAACTCAATGTTGTCAAAGCAGAAACCTTTTCTCCGACTCTCCGGAATAAACTAGATTCAGTTCTCCGTCCCTATATTTTAAATGGTGGTAGTGCATACATACACACTGGGTATCAGTTGTGAAGTGACACGAGCAAAAACACATGCTCCAGTATTGATTTCGGTGAACTTTCAAGGTTATTTCTAATCGTAGCGCCTTTGTCTCGTTCACCAAAGAATAACCATATCACGCTTACACAGTCCGGCAAGGGAATGCATAGTGAGTTTCAATCCGGGGTTTCCATTTCTTTGCGTATTGTGCAACCGCATTTAGAGAGAGAGTCTATTTGGGCTCTAAAAGAATGTTTCTCTTTATTCTAAAACAAGACCTAGAGGGTCTTGGATAATGATTCGTTATATAGAGCATGCGGTTAACAAATATGTCCCATACCACCTGATAGCATTCTTATTTTGATTTATTTTGATTAGTATTCTCTGAAACATGGCTTATTGACACCAAGTCACCACCTCACTTAAATGCTACACGTACATTCCAGGACAGCTCACTGGCAGAGGAAGGGGGGTTTGTCCAAAAAAAAATCACCTCTCACATAAAATCATCGACACAAGACCAGGACCAGAATTTGACTCACTTTTCATCGATCTTACCATTAACACCAACAATAGAACCATATATGGATTCACACAAGTAAATAACAGGGGAAACAGAGGTATAAGTCCAGCCCCTGCTGCAAATGATGGTGTGTTTTTGCGGACCCTCGCCTAAGTGTACCCTAAAAATTGAGAGAAATGCTGAGATCTGGGTTGCAAATCATGGTTGCTATCAATATTAAGTATAAAATATGTAGGAATATCAAAAAAGGTTGACATTGATACGTTATTTTGATCCGACAAAGCAATTTTAACCGTATTCTTACAGGAAACACCTGACTGAAAAAGTGCTCTGACCTCCATGGTCCACGGTGCATGCTAGTCTTCACCGTCCAGTAGCTCGAAAATTTCTGGCATAACTACCCTAATTTCACGATTGATCAGGTAGGAGATATGATGATATTCAAGCTGAATGTCAGCTTTAAGGTCTGAGATGTTCCATTGAGGAGAGAATGATGTTTTCATCTCGCCCATTTTGTACAGGAACGAATGGAACAAGTATTTACCGGTGTGAAACCATATCTTATATATATATTTTTTTATTTTTCCCCTGGGATTTTTTTTTCAACATGCAGATGCTAAGTAGGTCCCATATCGCCTGATAGCCTTTGTTTGCGAATGTCTCGGAAGATGTCCCTGAACACACACAGTTGCCAATGTTGCTATATGTTCCATACCACCTGAGACCGCTTGTTACAGCCGCTTTTTTGGTTAATAGACTATGAGGTGTGCCCTTCTATGCTGTTGTTTTGTTGTCCCCATCGGGTGGGAGTGGGGGGGCCAGGGGAAAACTAAGTGTAAATTCATAATAAATTATTAAAATCATATATCTGTTCCCGTAAATAAAACTGGCACATTTTCTTGAAAATGAATAAAATGTCTCTTCAATTTCATTTCCCCAATTATAAGTGACCAATGGATACACTAGACTTCAGCAAACAATGGAACTAAAGATATTCAACTATCGGTCCGGTATGTGGTGGAGAAAAATACCTGATTCTTGTTTATCTGGGAGTGCAGGACCATTGTTACATTGCCGCCCAGTTGAAAAGATTTCAGGTGTTATCACCTCTGCAATTAAGACGTAAGCACAAAATACTTATCCTCATTCACGAATAAATATTGAGCCTCTATAGTGCGTGCTCAATTAACTTTGACCATATTTTTCATCATTTATTCGAAAGGAAGAAACACAAACGAAATTCATGAAAGAATGTTGTTGGGCAAGATTTGACCTAACACCTTTGTGCATAACCAAAATCCGTAACTTATTGCTTAACTTCATTTCTATTCAATTTACCGCGTTTTCAGAAGAAAACTTTGTGTCAACGATAATAACTGTTATTTTTTTTTTTTATTGTGAAATCGGGCAGGTATATTGTTACTCAACCCGAATCGCGGAGGTGATAACATCGAATATCTTTCCAACTGTGTGGCAATATAACAATGTCTCCGCATACCTGGCCCATTATAATATCTTTAACTCATGGTTTTGCTGAAGTCTATTATATCCATTGGTCACTTATATTCGGAAAAGAACTTGAGGTGACATTTTATTCATTTCAAGAAATGTCTATTTTTTTGTGCGGGAACAGACTGTTATAGATTTTAATAATTTAATTATGAATTTTACCTTGGTTTTGCACAAGCCCCCTGATGGGGACAACAGAATTTGTTATACAGTTGGTTATTTGGTGTACACCCCATATCCCTATAAGACCGACCGCAACATCATCCGTCTAGGATCGAAGTACCAAAGATCGTTATTTAAAGTGGAAGGTGTTCTACGATTGCTTCTCGGCCTTGTGGCTAAGATATGTTGTGTGCCAATGCAGGATCCCCCCACACTACCCATTGCACACCGCGGTAGGGGTTGGAAGCTGTCGGGCCTCGGGCACACTTGCCTCTCGGGGGTGACTTGCAACCAGCACCAGTGTTCTGTATGGTGTGACCTTCTGGGTCACCTTTTTGTTTTTTCTTTTTTTTGTCTATCCAATATCGTATACAGATCCCACTATATCCCTCTTCCTTTTGACGGAGTTGGCTCGTGTTTAGGCACGATCCAACTTTTGTCAAGGAAGATGGATATGCCCTATTGCTGAGTTATGGACAATTGTATTCGGTCGATTGGCTATTCACAAATTAGATCATTATCTGAACATTTTTGGTCGATTTTGGCTATTTATGGGGGGGGTAGATCTGAAACTTAATGTGTCAATATCGCCTAAGGCATCCCGGTGTAAATAATATGATGGGGTTGCGGGGCTCAAAAAGAAAAAAAAGATCATGTGTTATATCGGTTCAAACTGCACACTACTCATGGCACATCCGGGAATTTTTCGGGCCTCGGGCACAGTTAGTCCCATAATTTTATGATTTGACCCACACAAATTGCAAAAGAAATCATTTCGGTGTATATACTGTGACTTGTCAAAAAATATTATATTAAAGTTTACCAAAATCCACCTTGGAACATATGAATAGGGGCAATATTTGTACAGGGTAAACAATTAGATTGTTCGAATTGATTTAAATGATGTACCAATTCATTGGGCGACTCCTAAGTTAAAATGTATAGTTTTTGCCTATCTATGAGTTATATTCTAGTAAATTTATAGTCCGATTTTGATCGGACTGGTTTAAATGTTCAATTTATCCCACTGGATAAGTAAAATTAAATAGGTGCAACTAGAGATTCACATATCAGGTGTCTCCTAAAAAATCGAAGTACTGATTTTTTGCCCTGATGATAAGCTTTCCATCTAAAATGTCCCCATCTGAAGGATTAAGCTGAGGAAATGTTTCTGGTACAAAATAGTATTTTTTTTTTTTACATTTGTTAGGAGCAATACCAAATTGTAAATATAAGCATCAAAATCGCCTTTTTTCTCTCTTTTAAGACATTTCTGTAGCCAAATCCGGTAAGAATCTATTGAGTGTCTAATCTATATGAAATTACTATTATGAACATCTTTGGGTGTCTCAAATCTCTCGTTGCACTTATAACGTTCTAAAGACCCCAAAAAAAGTAACGCAACATGTCTAAATCCCACATAGTCCCCACCATGGATCGTTGCACAAAAACATAAAATTATATCAATAGTTTCTTTTCTTCCGTAAATTTTGAACCCGTCTTGGCCCATTGCGATCAATTTGCCAACATACCCTTTAATAAATCTCTACCTTTTTAAAAGTTTGCAATAAAAGGTATAGCCATATTGATTGCCATTCAGTGGGAAAGGACCGCATTCTTCCGCATGAAGTGTGTGTCACTAATGCATGCTTGTGTATTGGTAACCTTGTTATAATGTCTTCAGCGCACTTTGAAAATGTGACATTTTCGTAAATGGGAAAAAATTTGTGTTGGCGATATTGCTCACAAAACAAAAAAAAAAAAACCTGGATCAAGACAGGTGTCAAAGTTTGCAGAACAAAACAGACTATTGATATCAATGTTATGTTTCGTGCATAGACCAAAGTTTGGTAACTTGCACACACAAAACCTCCGTTGCTTCCTGGTTTTAATTTATGCGCATGCGTGCTGATGCTTGAGTGAATTCTATTTTTAGATGCCCGGTAGCGACGGCGATTCACCGGCAAACAGCGGGCCGAAATCTGAAGTACAAAATACCTTTTCGCGTGAATCATATCTTACAGAACATGTATACGAATGTCAAGAAACAAAACCTCATGAGGGCTGCATGACGACATTAACGGTAAAGGGTTGAATTTTTGATCCTAACATTGCACAATTTGCCGCTGCATGCGATTCACCGCCATCTTAAAATAGACCGCTTTGAAAAAAATAAAATACATAATGGTGGTGCAGGCCAAGAAATACGTAATTAAAAAATCACGTTAGCCTAAGTTATTGCCTCAAATTAGAATCCACGTGCCACGTATTTTGGTAGTATGCGTACGGTATAATACTAGTGCCAAAACCTTATCCGATTCGTCAACCCAAGCTGGCAAGCTAGCTGGTTTCCAACAGACTTACATGGCTTAAGATAATTATACTAGAGAAAAAGTGAGAGATCTTGTTCGTAATTAGCTGAGGTTGCATCCGAATAGCACACACTGTGTGACGGGCCATAAGCCCTATTGTTCACAAGGGTCAAATTATGTCTACTGAAAATCTATAAAAGACACTTACAATTTTCAAAACTGCATGAAAGGGTGAGAGTAGACCCCCTTCTAAGCTATCCTTTTGTCCCATTATCTTTCGGTTTAAATTAGTTGCATGTTGAAAAATGGCATAACTTCTGGAAACCATATGTCCTTCAGAGTTTTTTGATCTAGGGCGCGCTGTTATTTGGGTTGGCGAATGAGGTCACGGATCAGAAACGAATTCCTCTGCCAGAAGCGAGTTCATTATTTTACACATAATCACGGTCTATTGCCGTTTGAAACGCGAATACAAACATGTCACTGAACGTCACATGTATGAACACGGGCTTTAGTCGTGACAGAAGACCCCTGTTTCGCCGCCATTTTTTGTTTTTACCATGAAAAATGACAAGGTCAATAAAATTCGCCGATTTCTTCTTTGGCAGTAAGGATGCATTCATACAGGAGGGGCCACTGCGGTTATGGAGCTGTAATACCTTAAAGATGAGGTAAGTTAGGAATAAATATTCGTATTGTAGCGTTTGTCCCCAGTCAATTCAGCCACTTGGCCTTGTTCCAATGTTTTTCATTGGGTGACGACCCGCAAGCTGGCAACAATCCCAGGGGCCACCCAGGGTAGGCGGTCACGATTCCGACTGTAGGTTATGAGGACTCGAGGTGGGGATTATTTAGGGCATGTCACATGCCAAATATTTACGACATTTCAAAGTAATTCCATACAAGGTCTACCATGAAACACTCATAATAAAAATTAGGGAAACTATGAGTACATTTTTTTCCCCTTTGTAAAACCAATATTGAAAATATTATAATTATTTCAAACAGTATGTTATAAATCATTGCTACGCTCATGATGGTCACGTGGGCGTTTACGACGGGGAAAATACCATTCTTAATTTTTCCTCGAAAACACAGTGAATATTGCTCCGACCTCTAAACCAAACCCTACCTAAAATGCAATGACTGCCTTAGCACGTTTACATGTGGCTTTAGTTTACCGATCTAATGAGTGTCATTTCGTACCTAATTCGAAAATTAATTACAGAGATCCCCCGTATCAGGTTTTTAAGAGTCAAATTCATAAATTCTATGGGGAAATCATAGATTTTTCACCAAAATGCACTGAGTGGCCGTTTTCGCTTGTTTTTGCGAGGAGCAGTAAGGTATCATTATGGAAAATTTTACTTAATCGAACTGCGCAGGGGTACAACATTGACCTTGTGGATTCATTCATAAAAACTTCTGTGCGCATGATGAGTCCATCAAGCAAACTTCTTGGTTCACGAACGGTCGACCGGCTTTCAGTGACGTCATTATTAGGTGGCGGCACTTCATTATTAGCCTAATCCAAATTTCTAAAGCAGATGTGGTTTGTAGCTTATGGGGATATTTAGACATGCGCGTTACTTTTTTTTGGGGTCTTCATTAAGAATTCAGAGCTCAACTATTAACCTTCCATATACCCTGTGCCCCAGTCCCATGTTGCGTTCCAATTTATGCACGAATATCATGATGGTATAACAGAATACTTTTGGCTCCTGTACATTAGACGACCATTTGACATCATTTTGATAACGAATGGATATACGAAAATATTTACCCCCATTGTGCCTTGAACCTATCATAACTTTGGCAAACTATACACTTTTTTCATCCTGAAGTGACAACACATTGGCATACTATAGACGCGTTTTGTCTTTTCATGTTTGGACCCCTGTATAAACCTTACCCCCTTACAAATATATGTTCCGCACGCTTTGATTTTGGTCAACTTTTGATACATTGTTTTTAAGGTTTCTCAATACATTCTGAGAAGATAATTGTTTTGCAATTAGTTTTGGATAAGGTAGCATTTATTCTATTTTTGACTAAGTAACTCTGGGGAGGGGTTGAATACGACCCGCACAAATGTTGCTGCCATTGGTATTCCCATTCTTTTTTCGCAAAAGATCGTGACCGGGATCCCAATATCCTCTTCCTTTTGACAGTTGGCTCGTGTTTAGGAACGCTCCAACTCTAAATACGATTTTAACCCAGCAATCCTCATCATTTAACTTTTACTTTTCTAAAAGGAAGATCATTTTACTGTAGACATGGCCATTCTGCTGTGGCTATTTTTGGCCTAAATGAAGCCTTGCTGTTCAGCGATTATATTTTGGGGGCAGTTGTCAGTGTTTTTATTACTACTTCATAGTTGGGCCAAAATTGAGATTTCAGTTTTATTGGTTTAAGGACATCACAGACAATCACTTCCAACTTGTTTGTGCAATTGCCAGTGTCGTATTTTCACCTGAGAGAGCCATTAAAGTTTGTACAGGGTCAAATTTCCAATTGATGATAATTGTGCTAAAAACTTCACCAATGTGTTCCTTTATCATAAGGATTTGGGAAAGGTATAGTTTGCCTTAGCTGGATGATCGTTCAGAGTTATTGCAAAAAAGTCACAGTTAACTTTTGGCCTCAGGGGTCAAAAATGCAAAAACGGCATGGATTTCAATTAAATGGTCCTCAAATTGATCCGTTGACCGACCGAATCATATTAAGAATAGTTTGGCCCAGCTAGGATCTCTGCGTTTCTGGTAACAATCAAATATAAATCTCTGTCGCATGAACCTCTATTAGGTCCAAATTAGACGTTCCATGGCAAGAAGTAATCATGGTAGGGCAAAACTATTCTGGATATGAATTGGATTGGTAAAATCATCAGTTGATACATTTTGAACCCTGTAGATCAAACTATTCACGCTTTGACCTTTTTGCTAATGAAACTCTCCTAAACGATAATCCCGGCAAACTCATGTATCTGCTATATTTAGTGCATGAGTCATGCTATATCCTTCTGGAGTGTTTGAGCATGGAAGAAAAGATAAGAAGGAACACATCGACCCGTGACGTGTGAACGATCTATCTGCCGCCCATAATTGCAATGTTATTCATATCCGCGGAAATAGCCTTCCGATGAGAATCCTATTCAATTTTCTCGCGAAAATTCTCAGTTCGTGGGGTTTGTTTATTTCATTGCGAATATACTAACAGATTAGCGGTTTCCATGGAAACCGATCACACGCCCGGGGTTCGTGTATTCTTGGTCGGGAACCCATGCAAAAAAAAGAGGACTAGCTTCCAATGCGGGACTACCGCTAGATTATCAATTCAAATTAATCATTCTAGTCCCACTGGGGGTACAATTCATTGTGATGTGACCTTGTTCAATGAATACAAATAGAAAAATTAACTAAACATATCAGCAAAATAACCCTAAGTGTGTTCTTTTTCTTGCAGTAGCACGTGTCATTTTTCTTGTTATTTGCTATTTTAAATTGTACTTGTTTCATGATTGAGAACAGGTCCCGCCAGGGGTCTAATCTCACTGCAAATTACCTTCATCTTCAATCAATTTTTATTTGTTCTCGTAGAATAGGCCAACAGCAAAAACAATGTGTAAATAATTATGTAATAATGCATTACAGTGAAAAATTCATTGTTACAATCTAATTAAAATGTTTTGCATACAATTAAAGACGTTTATAATACATTAAGTGGAATTTCAAAAGAGAGTATATACCTGGGATAATACTAGTGGAAAATATATTTAAATACACATAACCTTTCTTGGATGTCATATTACTGCTGTGCCATTAGGTGTATTTTTTCACTGAAAACAGATAAATTTCACCAAAGTTGGTCCAATTAGGGGCCGGTTTAGATTTAACTGAAAGTTGGTCCGTTAGGGGTCACTTCAGAACCCCTTGAACGAGCATGGGTGCCCCAACGAAATCCAATACGGCCCCCGGTTTCAAATTTCGTCAAACTTTCATCTTTATTTTCACACTGGGCATTCTTGGGCAGTAAAGCTGACGCCTAACGATGTACATTAACTTCTTATATAAACTAAAACAACAACAACACCACCGAGACGGCCGGAACATGTGTGTAATATGCATATAACTTTTACCGTTACGTGTTCGGGACATTGAGTTTTTCAATATTCTACAGTAGTGGATGCTCGCCATCATCGATTGCGGCAGAGGGATTATGATCAAAGGGTGATTTTTGAATCCCTTCCTTTTGTGCGGGACTTGATCAACAGATTAAAATCGTATTGTGGAAGTCTTGTGGTTCCTTCTTATCTCTTTCTTCATGGTTGACATTTATATTTTTGTGTTATTTTCGTGAGCTTGACCGTTTCGTAGAATGTTCTTATAATTTAATTTTGATGTCCGACAGGATTATGGATACATGCTGTACTTTGAAAACTGAGAAATCAGAGCTGACCGTTTCCAATAGCATTATTTACGGCAGGTTGTTAGGCCCGACTTTGCATCTAAAATCTGTATATTTTTATTTGTGTTGAAAAATGACAATTTTACATTTACTATCAACCTTCGCCGACTCTAGCATGCTAGTTTAGACAT
>JAMKCH010002289.1:0-150952 GCA_023653785.1 Ophioderma brevispina | reverse complement strand
CTAAAAGCACCGTTTTATTACTTCACAAAAGTATTCTACATGTATAATTGCACTAACACTTAGAAAAGTTTTAGGATGTGTACTTCAAAGTTGACAAAACTCATATACATAGGAAAGTTTTAGGATGAGTATTTCAAAGTTCCCAAAACTCAAAAACAAAACAACCAAAGCAGTCCATACAATGAACTTAGAACGAAAACTCCCTTTGACAATGTAAGTTAACATAACATGCATAAACGCCCCATACTAAAATTAAATTTAACTGTGGATAAGCTTGAAAAATAAAATAAAAACAACCGATTTAGATTGAAAAAAAAACCTGTGGACGCATGGATTTTATCATTTTAAGTCAAGCACAATAACATTATTTTTAATATTGGCAGTTAAATCATACAAGAATAGATATCAAGTAAAATCTTACTTGTAGTACGAAAATGCCACCGTTCAGAATCAGGTGTTGCCATGCGAGGAAAAGAGATAACAACAAAAGTGTCAGTTACTAAGCATAATTATATAAATAGTAATTACTAAACAAACTAAACAAACAACTACTGCACATGATCAAATGCTTTATGCATACCGCTGTTACCATGTCATGTATCTGGTCGATTCTCATTCTTGATGACGCAGCTGGCTCTCATTCATCACGCACTATATTTGCCTAGGTTTGGAGAGATACAGCTTGACGAAAAGGACAAAACTACATTATGATTAGACATTTACAACAAACGGAAATATGACCTGTGAATACAACCGTGTTTAAGTATCACATTCCATTTTAGTATGATCTCACTCACGAGTTCTAATCGAGACTTACACGTTGTGGTTGTTGGAGACGTGGTCGTGGTCGGCGACGTGGTTGTAGTTGGCGACGTGGTTGTAGTCGGTGACGTGGTTGTCGTCGGTGACGTCGTTGTAGTTGGCGACGTGGTTGTTGTTGGTGACGTGGTTGTAGTGGGCGACGTGGTAGTGGTAGGCGAGGTGGTAGTGGTAGGCGACGTGGTTGTAGTTGGAGATGTGGTGGTAGTTGGTGATGTAGTCGTTGTCGGAGCTATAATTGGAGCAAAATTCAAGTGAAACAGGGTGTATTGAACCACGCCCCATGATTAAATTACACAACGAGAATTTGAGTTCTTAGAAAGACAAACAGACACGGGAACGAGGATATACTTGGTGACGTTCTTTCGAGAAAATTAGAAACCAAAGTAATATAGCCAATTATGACAAGTCTGACGGAATAAAGCTATACATAGGAAATAGAGTCGCACAGGTATACCCAAGTTAGACAGATTACAGAAAAAATATGCCACATAACCTCGTAATTAGGTAGTATTTACTTAATAACTGTGTAATATTTACCGAATTTGAAAAATATGCCTTTAGGTAAACGTAGCTTAATATTTTTTAGTTCCATGATTAGGAGACTTTTTATACGCAAACAACGTAAAACACACTGAAGTACTGAAAATAATACAATATCCCCACTTACAGGTTGTAGTAGTAGGAGAAGTAGTCAGTTAGCTGGTGAAGTGTGTTGTTGTCGGAGACGTGGTTGTAGTCGGAGAGGTTGTTGTAGGGTTCGGAGAGGTGGTTGTAGTCGGAGAGGTGGTTGTAGTCGGAGAGGGTGGTTGTGGTCGGAGATGTGGTTGTATCGGAGATGTGGTTGTCGTCGGGCTGTGGTGGTAGTTGGAGACGTGGTTGTAGTCGGAGAAGGGTTGTGTCGGAGACGTTGTTGTAGTGGAGATGTCGTTGTAGTTGGCGCGCTGTACCGAACAAAAATTGATCATAAAATGTTAATAATATTCCTTATGAAGACATAAATTTCCAGAGATTGCTTTCCTCAAAACTGGAATGAATAACATTACTGATATTTGTGCATATCCAGAGTAAAGGATGTGCAGGAATGTTCGTACAAAATATGATTTAAAAGGTAAAAAAAAAATATTTAAATCTGGTTTTGACTCCACTACAAATAATTCACGAAAGTATTTTTTTGTTGAAAAGTAAGCGTTGACTGTTCACGATATTACTCACCGGCCGACATTTGTTTCTACTTATCTCAATTACGTCTGATGCGCAATTGGTCGCCTTATTTTGTACCTGACTATAATAGGGAAATTAAAGAAAGCACAGAGGGTAACTTACAAGTTTGTAGTCGTCGGTGAACGTATGTGGTGGGTGACGTCCGTTGTGTTTGTTGGGGTGGAATTTTCGAAAAGTTCGTATTAGTCACATATGATAAATGTTACCAATCTGAAGAAACATTTTTATAACATGTCAACACCAGTTAACTACGTAATAACATTCATAGGTTTAATGTGTTTGATTTGTTTGTTTCTTTTCAGCTCTGGGGTGTTCACCCGTTACCTACCTAATGGCGCCTTGTTATCTTTTAGGGACGATAAAATTAAACATTATTTAAAAGCCTGTAGGACCTTTGTGATAGAACGCCATATTTTTTTACGAATTTGATAGTTGTACATATTGATAATGGTTCACACATTTCATTACTGACACCTGGCACAAAAAGTATATTGGCATGTTTTCGATCAGTATTGTCCAAAGTCAGACATTTTGAAAGTTCGAATAATACATTTTTGTTGCCTATTTTCTCTTTCATTTAATAACTTGCTGTAAAAAGCGTATAGAAATGGCTGAGATAGAAACGCCCGAAAGACTCAACCAAACCCCCAAACCAATTTGACAGTTTTTTTTGGATTTTTCAATGGGAATTACAGTGTACTGCGACACACTAACACATGGACCATAATATATTGCAAGTAGGCTTTCTTCGCCTCATTCATCGGAAACCTCTTTTGAAATCAATACACACGTATTATTGCGTTGTACACACAGTCACCATTGAAAAATCCAAAACTGCAACTTTTGGTTGGGGGTTTGCGTCTTTCGGGAACTCTAATCTCAGCTATTTTTGCACAGCTTTTTTACAAGCGAGGTGTTAAATGAAATAGCCGATTATGCAACAAAGTTTTTCGAAACTTTCAAATGGTCTGACTTTTGAACAATACTGATCGAAAAACATGCGAGATACTTTTTTGTGCCAGGTGTATATACAGTGCTGAAATACTGTAATATGTTCTCATAGTGAGTAACTCGTAAAAACAATATTTCGCGCCCCACCTTGTGAATCGACGGCCCCAGTTACTACTATTAGTACCCCACATAACAAACATTATTTCGAAATTAATTTCCGTTTTTTTTTTAATTAAAGATTTTTGTAATTGTTTTGTTATCACTTTCAAGAATTTGAAACAACTTTCGTATGTGCTGACTTCTACGATTTTAAAGGGAATTGGGGGTTTAAATGGTCCCCAATAAGCTTTAAACTTTAGCTTTTTTTTTTTTTTTTCCTTGTTGCTCAAGAATTAAAAACCTTACCTATGCACCCATATATATTTCCAGGCGTATAGTGAAATCACTTGTTGAATTTGACCCCGTGATGCATACTTCCATTGTGTTCTTGTACTGCAAACTTGGGTCATAAAAGTTGTGCCGTAGCATGTTATCCTGATGTGGAAGAAATGTGAAAAACCAAAGATGTAAAATTCCGTCTTTTTAATATCAAATTCACAATATTTTTAAAACCAGCATGGAAAACACAAAGTCGATTCTTTTGGAGTTAAATTCAATTTCTGGACAACAGATTTTTCTCTTATTCTCCTCATACACCGTTCAAAAAATAAGGCAAAAGATAAAAAATCGCTGTATGACGTGTCCTTATAAATTTACATCACAAGTAAAGATGTCTGTCTTACCCATTAGGTCAACTATTTATCTGCATTTTAAAAATCTATATTTAAAGCCACTCTCAACAATTTTGTCAAACCCATTTTGCATGGTTTGCCATGCCTTACACTGTGATACTGTCACACTTAAAATGCATTTTTTTGTTCTTTGTTCTTGTGTTTCTTCTTTGTTTCTCAATTGGAGCAAATCAAAAGGATTTCCTATTTTGTAACAAATAAAACCCGTGTCTTTTAATTTAAATTTTGTACCTACATCTTGGAAAAATTAGTTGGAACACTTTACCAACCACGGGGCATGTTAAATGCTCGCCGTGATCAGATCGTAGGTCCCTAACCCAAGTCACAGTGTCATTGCAAGCCGATCCTTTCCATTCGACTTTCCCTTCCCCACCCCCATCATCTCAGTGTTGAGTGTGGCCAATCTGCTGACGACATCACCATGACAACATTGTTTTTGGGGGAGAACGGGAAGAAATGTTTCAAAAACCAAAAACTACCACAATTGTTTCCAATTTTCCAAGATTGTAGCACCTTCGTTTAAGGCTTACGCAATCACTGAATTTCTACTTACTGAATTCTAACTTTACTGAAATTATCCCATGTCTTCAACCAAATTTTTCAACGTCCTTCGTATAACGTTACCTCTGACTGAATAACCGAAATTGATGAAACCATCAGCACCAGTGACAAGATGTGATATGGTTAAGTTGCACTGACAAATCGAACTGGTTTTCACACTATTTCGTTTGTCTCCTACCATAGCCTGACATCTACTGGTAACGACTGTCGTCAACAGATTCTCCACTACTTGTGTCTGACTAGTAATTGCAGTTGCGTTCAGGTGATCTTCGCAGTCATAACAACCACGGTATGTGACCAGTGCCTCTTAAGTCTTCGTCTCGTTGAGGTGTCCAATTACACCACACACGCTTCTACAACCACATTGCAATCTCATATTCATACCCATATAATCATGTCATTGTTTTCCCTATGGTGGAATGGTAATAAAAATAATTAGAAATTCAAATTACAAGGATACATGAAAAACATTACATAACACTTACCAAAAAACCTCACCCCCCCCCCAACTATCCAACAAATTTTCTCGTCCAGACATTTTTTTACATAATCGTATTATGTATTAATTTTAGTGTTTTTGACTATAAAAACTTCTTTTTAATTTGGAATACAGGTATTATTTTTTTTGGACTTTCAGTTGAGAATAAGATTACATCAGTTGTCTTCCCGAAAAAGGAACAACAAAAAAAAAAACAAAGTCTGAACGTGGCCAAACAAAAAAGTCACACAACATGAGGAGTGTGGCAATTCATTGCATGATTTATAAAGTGAGGAGGGCTGGCAGACTCAAATGCTGCCACCAGTTTTCACAAGCTTCGGCTTTTGTAACAAACCTCGATCGGCATCCTAGGTGATTCACAGCAGTAAAATAACCGGGGAAACAGATGTAACTCATCCCCTCTGAATAAACTGAGAAAATGGCCGAGATCTGGGTTGCAAATCAGGTTGCCTATCAATATTAAGTAGTGACTAACTCTGTAGGCATCTCAAAAAGGGTGACATTCATCGTTATTTTGATCCGCAAACCATTGTAATCGTATTTCTTACAGGAACACCTGACTGAAAAAGTTCTCTGACCAGACCTCCAGGGTCCCCCGGTGCATGCTAGTCCTTTACGTACAGTATCTCGAAATGTTTGGGAATACCACCTAATTTAATGATTGATCGGGTAGGAGATAATGATGATCTTCAAGCAAATGATTAGCTTTAAGGACTGGCGATGTTCCCGAGGAGAAAATGACGTTTTTCATCTCACTCACCCCATTTTGTACAGGAACAATGGGACAAGTATTTACCGGTTGAAATCTATAATGTATTGAAAAATTTGTAAATGGAAAATCGTTCAGTTACAAAACTATTTTGGTTTATTTGAAACAACACCTTAATACTCTCTGTGTCAATACTGGGGACTATATCAATATCAGTATTCTTGGGAATCAAACTATCTTCGGATACTCTCTGTCTCTCTCTCTCTCCTATCTCTCTCTGTCTCTCTCTCTCCTCTCTTCTCTTGTGATTTTAGGTTGGCAGTTTGGCATTTAATAACCACTTAAGCAAGGTTGTGTGTTGCAAGTATTAATGACGATGAAAAAGCCACTGAAACTAATAAGGATTCCTAGATTAGTTGAACGCACTCAGGAATTTGTTAGTCTCTGCTAATCTAATTGTACTTTCAAAGGTATTGTGTAATGCAATGATACAATGCCACTTGGTATGTGGGTATTTTCCGCTTCCAGCCAGATGCAAAAAAAGACAGTGGGAATAGCTCATTACTCTGGCTGACTGAACGTGTCAGAGTAATTTTATAAAACAAAATCAAAGTTACTTAATAGTAAAACACAGCTTATAGTGTTATAAGAAGTCTAAATTAAATACCAAGAAAACAATGGATCATGATATATCTGTTATCTCTTGGTTACCAGTGTGTCCAAGTGTGTTAACAAAGCTTACGATTAATGGCAGTCACATATGAACTGCCTTTTATTTCAAGATCTTAAAACCTACAAATTGTCAATATTTCATTTTTCTTCAGTTGTCAGTTTCTTTATTTAGCCACATCAAAATTTCAATACCAATTATTATAATAACAATAATAATACAAAATTGGTGAGATAGTCAATAGAGCAAAAGCTCGGAATTGGACTAACCCTTTACACATGTAAAGGTGCAACGGGACAAAACTACAAGTCAACTTACCGGACATTGGTGCTGACAGCCCAGACAGGACAAGTGAGGACAGGCTAACATGTGGCTATTTAGGCAAGTAATATTGATTTATGATATTTAAATACCATAGTATGTGCACCATATAATGAAAAATATATATTAAATTTGACCAAATTTAAAATACATAACGTAGTACACAAGCCCTATTATAAGGCCAATGGAAGTGACTCTTAGTTTCCTGTTGGAGATTTTTAAAAAGTGACGAGGTCGATTTCATTATTCAGTATTTACTTATCAGTTCATTATTTACTGCCACATCATCATTACTCTAAAGGCATCTGAATACATGCTAACCTTATATTTGTTACATTACAAGTGCCTAATTAACAAAACAGGGGTTTGCAGATTTATTTCTTCAAACCTTTAAATCAGATCAAGTATTTTTGCACCAAGTTTTATGCGTTGCGGGGACAAAAAATCGGAGGAAATTCAATATTTATGGTATACCGTGACAACCCCTCACAGGGGAAATGCTTAAAATGGATTAGGAAGGGATAATTGAAATTTGAGCAACTGAAAATTGTTGTATTATCACGTTTTCAGGAAAAAGACAAACAAAAAATTTTTTTTCACAAAATAATTTGAAAATTTTTGCCACAGCGGCAAATAGACTGCGCGTCCAAACAGGAAACTAAGAATCAAATTCCCTGGACTAAGGGGAGGAATTAACAAAAGTTATGAAAAGAACTTAACAGATGACGAGTACAATACTTTTGAATAACGGACTGTGGCTTTGAGTTTCGAATATAATCTTGATTTCCATTCCACAGATAGGGGCCCTGACCTTATAATTAGTATTCGGCCAGATCCCCGTTTGAAATTCATTGGGCGAAATAAGTGTGAGGTTCTGGTACCATAAATATGAATTGTGCTATTCGACACAAAGGAAAATTAAACAAAGTGGGCTGGGCGATCTTGTTAACAAAATTGTACATAAACCGTAGCCTTATATAATTATGGATATCGTACCACAGTAAGAGTTTTTTAATTGATGAAACAAAGGTGCTGAGTGTGCCGCCACAGGGGAAAAGTTTGTACAGAGTCTGATTAATTTCTTTTGCTTAATAGGATACAGATAGAGTACCCCCCCCAATTGTTAAAAGATCACCCCATATGATAACAACAATAATTTAGATACGGTAATACAAGTGTATTATAGAGTGAGAACAAGGTATCACTAGTTAAAGGTAGTGGCTTTAACCTATACAAAATTCCAGTAGCTATTTCGACCAATATGTTGAGGCTACATGTGTTGTATGGACCTACAATCACGATAGATCAATACAAACCGATAAATTTAGAATGAGTTTTTACTTTTTGAATGGGAATGTTATCAATTTTAATGTTCAACTCGGAAGATTACGTGTACTATGCCGGTTTTTAACAAAAATATAATTGGGTTTGCTAATATTGAGAGATAGTTTGTTAACATTTAAACCAACTTGATATTCTAGTAAGCTCTTCATGAACGACATTTTCAAGACGGTCGATATTAAGTTCAGAAAATGACGATTTTGGTGTCATCTCGGATATATAACAACGACATTTTATCGGACGAGTACATGGAAATATCTTAAGGTATAATAGATACAAATCAAAGGCCAAGAAATTGAGCCTTGGGGCACACCATAGTTAATTGTTTAATTTGTGATTCCACACCGTAAAAGAAAAGAAACATATTGAGTTCTATCAAAAGATCACTCCTGAACCAATCGAAGGCATGACCCTAACACCATAATGCATTAATTTGTCAAGAACCAAGGTGTGATTTATGGTGTCGAATGCCTTCGAGAGGTCCAGGAATATCCTAATGTATGGAGTTTATTATCTGAGCTCAGTTGCCAATTTCGTTATATGCTTCCAATACAGCCATATATGTTGAGTAATTCTTTCTGAAACCAAAATTTGTCTTTGATGTAAAAGGTTGTTATGAGGAAATAAAGTTAAAAAAAGCCTTACATGAATAATACGCTCAAAAATTTTAGAAAACGCCGGTCGAACCATAATTGGGCGATATTTTACCCAAATGGTCAGAGTTACCAGATTTAATGATTGGTACAACCTTAGCAATTTTAAGTTTTGTATTCATAAAATTGGCCGTCATTTTGAATTTAAAGCATGTTGTCAAAAGAAATACAGATAACGAGTTTATGAATTTCCAAAGATCCGTCTCTCTTTAATTTTAACTTTAATATTCATTTTTGGGTGGTTTTAACTAATACAATACAGATGTATCGTAATTTATAGTATTTTCAAGAAGGTAAAAGGCAGCCACATTGGCCCACCATCTTAACGTTTTTTTGGCATGTTAAAGAAACAGAAATTCCAGATAAAGAATGTAAAATGGTCAAATACTTATCCCATACCTTAATTTACCCCTTTATAATGAAAATTAGTTGAATGTAACTACATTAATACACATATAATGTAGGTTTTTACTATTTTTTAAAGGCGGCTGTCTTGGCTGCCATTTGACGTTTAAAAATGTTCCATTACAAGAAATGCCAGTTACGGTTTTCTGTGATCAAATCATGTACTCATAAGTGTAAATCATATAGACACTGCATCAAGCCTCTAAACTGCAAAAAGTGCACACTGGTGTTAAAAATGGTTTCCGAATTTTACCAGACTTTTCCTTTCAAATTATCGGTAAATCCCCAATATCAATAATCTTCACGCTTATTACATATACCTAACATAAATTACAATTTGGAAGCAGAAATATGTAATACACAGTGGCTCAAAAATATACTACACTTTTTGAAAAAAAGTAGTATTTTAAATACGCTGACTTGTTATTATATTTTCCGTATATGACCGTTTTTCTTTTGTAATTACTTGTTTTTATGTGAAGAATACGAACTATAAAATTGTTGTTAACTATAAATGTGGTTAATAACGTCGTAATTAACTCATTAAAAAAATGCAAAATCCTATTTTCCCCTATCATTTTTTTAAAAAATAGTTTTAAAAAGTCTTTTCCATCCTTTTTGTAATGATTTTAGTTTAATTTGAAACAAGTAGTACCCACACATATATTTAATTTTAGCATCTGCTATCAGTACAGTCATGTAGTGTAGTGGGATAAGGTTTAGGACTTGTAATCTAAAGCCCTGTTCGAATCTATGTAGTTACATGTATTAAGATTATCCTATGATAGTCAATAATTTTTGTGACCTTAGAATGTGTACATTCCCATAATAAACAAAGTGTATAACTGGTTTAAATCTTTATTCTTCACGTTTTCCCTTGTTTTTTGCCTTTTTTCTCAAAATTTGTTTGCCTAAAATAGAACTTTTTACCACCACGTGGTAACGTAATACAACCGTTTGGTATATTATGCCATAGCTACAACGTGAAAATTTGGTCAGGATTGTAAGAACGTTTTAATTCTTAATAATATTGCTTAACACAAGTCAAAAAACCAACAATAACGTTGAAAAGCTTAGATTTTAATTTACGGGCAGGCCGTTATTTACTTCCCTGCAATGGTTTTCGTATTTTTACGGCTCCATTTTTTTACGTTTCTGCATGAGTGAGTCCCCAGCTGCCACGTCAAATGCCTGTTTTTTACAGATTTATTTTAATCAGTGGCAGAACACTATTGACGTGTCCCTGCTGTGGGTTGGAAATGCATTCTAGAGGTATTCAAAGTAACACTTCAGAGTGTGATCAATTGCAACAGATTTTGAACACATGCAGACCCACGTTTTAGGTTTTCAGTATGTATTCAATAGCGTAAATAGGTTTATAATGGATGAGTTTAAGATCATTTTATTGAATTCCGAAGCATATTTTGATTTTAATGCCATATTTTGGATTTTTTGGCAATGTAATGATAAAATTTAATTACAACACGTTCTCGTGCTAAGAGTGTTTGTCATAGAAAACCCCCTGATGGGCGGGACGATGAAGGTTGGACAAATCCCTTCCAATTTGTCATAGACTGTTTTATTGATGGTTTATTTTGTAATGCTCAGACAGTAATAATTCAGTCTACCCATGAAGCGTGGTTTCTCTAGACAGAAAATACCATCTTTTGGGCCCGATCTTCAAAAAATCACCTGTAGCCGAATAATGGCATATTGCTTTTAAAACTGTAACACTGATATTCTGTTTTGTCTGCACACTGATATTTATAACATAGTTTCAAAACCTCATAGAGCATGTTTAGCACATATTTTTTTTTTTTTTACTCTTCATCAATTAATATTGGAGGAATGCTTACATAATAAACCCCGATTTTGTTTACTATTTGCGTTTATTTTAAAATAGTACATAAAATTGGAGCCATTGTATTTTTCACAGGCAGTCACCCGGGAGAAAAAAAACATATATGTCATACACTAACCGATGGTATTACTTTGAAAATATAAAAAAATCAACATTGGGTTTTTGCCCCCCTTATGTAAATACACAATTTTAAAGTATCAAGTGTTAATTTTAAACACACCTAACTGCACACTTTAAACATGCTTTTAAGCTCAGATTACGTGCTTATATACCGTCAGATACACACACAACATACACTACCTTGATGGCCATTCCACTAAACGTATATACACAATCACAATCACCACACACACATCGCTACGCACCCCTATCACTACCCACCCATCCTTCACACACACCACACACACCTCTCCATCCGCACACTTGAAAGTAGATTTTCAGTTAAAATATACAGTTCGAGTGCCACCCGAATTACAACATGCTTCTCTGCCGCGTTTAAGAGGCCACTGCCGACATACCTTAATGCAAAATTACATTGAATTGCCACACCCTTTTAATTGTAAAGGGGGACGTAACTAAGGGTTACTTTAGCATTTTGACTTTATATTTTATTTTTGTGCGTCTGCAAGAGGGTATGGATTGCTTTGGTAGTGTGGGTATTCGTGTCTGTGGTAAAATGTAAGCCTAAACATAATTACCCAGGGAACCACAGGCACACATGTATTTTCATGACAGTTGGATGGTCCTTTGGTAGTGCCCCACAAGTTTTACTCTCAAGAGTGGGGTCACTGGTATCTAGAGGTCATGGCCCCAAGTGGTCAGAATATCAAAATGCTTGGGTGTATTATGTCAATCCACATTGTCATGACACTTGAATTCAATGAACTTGGTTAGTATGCCCTAGGTGTTGGTTGACCTTAGTGAACCTGTGACTTTGGTGACCTTTGTCCCCCATTCAAAAAACAGCGAGGCGAAGAAGAGCGTCCGGTCCGTGAATGCTTTTGTTAATTCATGATTTAACTATACTACAATGTACCGTAGGAAAAAATCGTTTGCACACATCAGTATAAACGAAGCCCTCTCCCGGTCAATGTTGAAACATTTACTGAAATGCTCTTTAAGACCGCCCAAATTGATTGTGGGGGGGGGGTTAAGGTTGGGTTGGCTCAAGCTTTATATTAATATGCCTATTCAGTGCAATCTCAATGATGCCATACACCTTCAATGATATGTAAGAGGTATCACAGAGTGGGAACTAAATTGACCAGGTAAAAATTAGATATAATCCGCCGGGAGCCATTATGCCAGGCTCATAGATGACAACGGATAAAGGCGTAAACTGAATCGAGTGCCATATCTTTTAGGGCTATGAGACGGTGTCTATAACTACAGTTATCGTGTGGTTGAGTGGTTCCTACCACCCATCTTGTCTATTGGTCTCCATTGAGGCTGTATGCATCATTGTTCGCACTGTACCCAAATGGCTTCGTATAATAAGGTCACGGCTTATTCCGTAAGTGCTGTGTAGCTAGGACACTCTCTAATGGAGGACACTCAGTTCTTTACACCGGCGTACGATAAAAAATTCTAACCGGGATGGATGGTAGTGACAGCATCTGACATCTGTCTTTCGCACAATTTGTTTCCGCTACAAAAATAGTTCATGTATTTTGGAACTTTGAGAACACAAAGTTACCTCATTCGGTGTGCTAAATTGGACCAAACTTTACACACAGTTACGATAATTCACAGGCCAACCTATTTTAATGATGCACAGTATCCTACAACATAGGTGTTTCTTGACCCATAAAAGGGGTTTAAAAGAATATAAAACATGTCTACATGACATACAATTCGACTACGGATTAAACCTATACAAATGACAGGGTTCTTGTGAAAGTCGGGTAGTGGCATATTACAAGAGAAAAAAAGGGGGGCAATAAGTAAAAGGTAGAAACCGAGTGAGCAATTCCAAAATTTTTTATTGGCTCTTTAATAGAAAGTTCGTGTTGAGGTTGGGACCCATAGTCCCAAACACCACTGTTTCGTTTTTTTGTAGGTGTGATCCAAAGTAATTGATTTTTTTTTAGTAATTGCGGATGTACAATTGGTGAGGAACATTTTCTTAGTGTGAGCATGACATCTATTACTGGTTACTTGAAGCCGGTTTTAGTCAGCACAGAAGAACATTAAAAGTAGAATAGAAATTACTCCTTAAACCTAAATCAACTCTCTTACAAAAGGGTACAACACATCCCGCAAAAACTAATTTTGAGCGTATGGCCCACCACTTCACAGTCAAATATGGTCTGCAACTGTTGGCCTTCCCATTGACGATTGAGCAATTTCTGGGGAAATCCTTTAAAAAAAATACAAAATAAATACCATTTGCAATGTAGTTACGGTCTACACTGGGAACATTTGGGGTGGGTTTTTTTTGCCTCATCAATTCTGACCATTTCCTCCAGGGGTTATGAAACAGTGGCTTCCCCCTTGTGGGGAATGGTGCCCGTCTTTCACCCTGTGGGAATGAGTCATTTGTGCACATACGCCAATTTAGTGTGAAAACAACATAGGCCCTATAATGATACTCACAAAATTTAATATGTGTTTGCCCTGGAAAATAGATGCACCCAACCCCCCTTCTGTAGAGGAAGTCCTGGGTTATCCAAGATGTTTTGAATAAATCGGATCAAATCAAACAAAAAGCTCTCGATAACCAATCAGGGCAATGCGACCATGGCATGTTAATTAATCGGTAAATTTTCAGCAATTATTTACAGCTCACATAAACAAAAAGCCCCCCCACCTTGTCAGAATTTGTTGTTTTTTCTCTTATGTGTAGGTACTGTTAAACTATAATGTGACATAATATATCGTCATAATACTCACTGACCTGTTTTTATAACGCAAATGATGATTTAAACTGCAAATCGGTATTCCTAATTCGTTGATGTAAAATTGAAGTTGGGGCACATTGTACACTGTGTATATATTATGTCAGAATGTCATTACACGATTGTGAACATTTACTAGGTATTAGTGGTAATCATTTTGGCATCAATGTAAGGAGAGACAAGAGCAATCCGTTGGTACCAAACTCTAAAGTAACAGGTGTGCTTAATAAGGAACACTGGGTGGTGGTAGCCACCTTGCGAGGGGTTTAAAAAGGATGGGTAAATGTAATAAGATGATGTTAATTAAAATAACATGGAATGTTCATAAACTAAAATGCAAAAAACCTCAACCGTGAAAATTCTTTCTTGGACAGTCCTAGAATTTGTACTCATACTGTGTTTTAAAAGAGGAAGTACTGCCCGAAAGAAAAACGTCAATTTAAAAAGAATTAGTTTTTGTGTAAAAATTGCTATTTTTTGAACATGTTTTAAACATATAGACAATAAAGAAATGCATTAAACAACAATTTTTTTAAATTGCATTACAAACAAGAAAATATATAACATATTCCTGCAATATTAGGTTTATCGTGCACATAATTACAAAGATATATTGAAAAACACGAAATAAGAGGTATTTAAATATCTCAAAAAATGCTGAAAATTGGCCAAAATCAGGCAATATGATCTGAAACCATGGTATTGTGTAAGAGGGAAATTATTCCACCAAGTGAAATGTTTCATCCAAACATACCATAGAAAATATCAAGAGATTGCAAGAACTCATCTCCGACTTTAGAAATTTCAGGTGGTTTTATCTTAAAAAACCGGAGAGGATAGACCGAGAGCTATTGGTCTCTATCGGAAATACTAAGGGATTATTAGTGATATTGGACATGGTAGCAGCCATTAGGATTTTCAAAATGGCCACTGTAAACAAATTTTGCACACCCTCCAGAAATTAATGGCTTAGGTCCTAATGAACTAAAATCATCAATAGAAAAAGTCCTGTATCCATTCCATCCTGCAGGCTGTGTGCCTATACTTCCCTGACTAAGACCGTATTATTGACAGGATCTGGGCTCATACCGCACCACATTTTGCTTATATTTCATTTCCAAGACCGGATTTGTCCTGTTGATCGCATGTTTTCTTGAAATTAACGTATAGGATTAGTTTTATGGGTGTGACTTTGCAGCAACACCGTTTCGCACATTATGACAAAAAAATGACATAAATGAGCCTTAACATCATGGAATCTATTTACACATGTGTTACGGGGGTATTTATATAGGATGCTATTTCCGAATGCTGCCGGGGATGCCAAATCAAATCCGACCCCCCCAACCCCCCCCGATACACAGCCGAGGTCGTGCACCTATTAATATTGCATTGGGCCTGCGCTTCTTTCGTATATCAAATACTCATAATTATCGCACAAGATCTAGTTCCTTCAATGTTTCAAGTCCACAGAGTTACTGGTCGCTTCCAAGTTTGTTTTTGTTCTATCCATGGACCCTTGACTGGAACTCATTAACAGATACCATAAGTCCATTGACAACAGTCATTCCTTTAAATAACAGGTCAAGAAATTTGTCTACTATGGCAATTGACCAAGAAGTGGCTGAATATGGCTAGTTATCTCCCTGGCGTCTCATCCGCTTTCGGTTGTAGCTTCTCACCTTCAGCTGGCACAGTTGGTGGGACCCCCTTGGAATAAGTTGGTTATAGTGGAATCAAACCACTAATATAACTCCCATGACTTCTTGTGCTCAAAGACCCTCTCACAAACGTCAATTTTCGGGTATAAAGCGACTGGTTATGTCCAAAACTGGATTGTGGGGGAAGATTAGGACCATACTTCTTCACAAAAATGAAAAAAGTATATGATGAAGGGATTTTGAGTACAGAGCTCGAAAAGATTGGCTGTTTTCAAAACGTCACATAGTTGAATGGTACTATACGTAAAATTCACCAGTTACCCCAAATCCTCAGGAAATTATAAAAAACATTGGCAAGACAAAATTATTTACCGCCCAAATGGTTTGTTACTAGTCCACACAGTATGATTTAAGTTCAAATTTCATTTTAAGACACCAACTTATCAAAATTTGGACTCTTCATTTAGGCAAGGGTCCTATTTGGGACGCAACAGTGTCTCAGCAAGACGTCGTCTGTACACCTAGTTTATAAGTGTGAGAAATCTGATTCAGCCAACTTTATGGGCCATCTAGTATCGACCTGGTTGTCTGTT
Organism: Ophioderma brevispina; assembly: GCA_023653785.1. Lineage (NCBI taxonomy): Eukaryota > Metazoa > Echinodermata > Ophiuroidea > Amphilepidida > Ophiodermatidae > Ophioderma > Ophioderma brevispina. The sequence continues at coordinate 134,996 of JAMKCH010002289.1, read as the reverse complement.
TTTTGGTGATATGAATATGTCTCATAGTACTGTATTTTTGTATGTTGTCGATTTTGCCGATAAAGAATAAATAAATTGGGCTGGGTGTTGTGACTACAAGATGATTTTAATAGCATTAACAACTGGACACGGTTCTGTTGCAAATTTACTTTACATGTAGAAGAAATTCGACTTTAGTTTAAAATGATTTTACCTGTTGCAAAAATTAGTCTATGATCGTATGAAACATTTAATTATGGCATATAATATATTGGGTCTAGTAGTTTTGTCTCATTGTGCCTTAAAAAATATCAGCATTGATGACACATGGTGAGATGTCACACGCAATTATCAAATGACTATATTGACGGTAAGCAGGAAGGGAGTATTTTAAATGAAAATCTACCTCCACCACGGTCCTGGTATCTTGTATACCCGTATCTGCATCAATCTCATCACCACAAGTGTCCAATTCAGCGTCTGGTCGGAATAATTCAACCTCTGTCAAGCAAAGCGAAGCGTTACACTGAAATAGGCACACAGTTTTATATCATCTCCATAGATGCAAGGAGTTTGAAAAATTAAGAGGAGAACCTGGACCATCGGCACGGCCATGCCATCTACTTGTGGATACCTCACGTTTGTATTGATTCCAATGTCATAGCAAATCGGAAACTGGGGGTTGGGGGCCTGTGGTAGTGTCGGGAGATTGTCTGTTTGTGTAGGTGGGACGTGGTGTAGTTCGGGGACGTTGTTGTAGTTGGAGATGTGGTTGTGGTCGGCGATGTTGTGGGGCGGTGATGTTGTGGGGTCGGTGTGTGTGTGGGGTTGGTGATGTAGTTGTAGTTGGAAGAAGTAGTGTAGTAGGAGATGTAGTGGTGGTCGTGAGTAGTAGTAGTTGGGATGGTGTTGGTGTGGATGAAGTTGTAGGTTGGAGATGTGGTGTTTGGGTGGTTGATGGTTGTGGTCGGTGAGTAGTTGTTGTCGTGATTGGAGTGTAGTCGGTGTTGATTAGTGTAGTCGGGATGTAGTTTAGTCGCGTGATGTAGTTGTAGTAGTAGTGGGGGATGTTGTGTGTGGAGAAGTTTTGTAGTAGGTGGGTGATGTGGTTGTGGTCGGTGATGTTGTTGTGGTCGGTGGTGGATGTCGTGTGGTGGTGAAATTGAAATGAAGTAGTAGTGGGTCGGTGTGAAGTAGTTGTGTCGGTGTTGAAGTAGAGTAGGGTCGTAGGAGATGAGTGGTGGGTCTGTTGAAGTGTGTCGAGGATGTAGTGGTGGTCGGTGATGTAGTAGTAGTTGGGGGATGTTGTGGTGGTTGGATAAGTTGTAGTAGTGGGGGATGTGGTTGTGGTTGGTTGAGTGTTGGGTCGGTGAAAGTAGTTGTGGTCGGTGTCGAAGTAGTTGTGGGCGTGAAGTAGTTGAAGTGTTGTGTTAGGGAATGTAGTTGTGGTCGGTGAAGTAGTTGTGGTAGGTGACTGTTGAAAGAGTTGGCGGTAGGGAGAGTAGTGGTGGTCGGTGATTGTTTGTAGTGTAGTTGGCGACGTTGGTGTGGTGAGAGAAGTTCGTTGTAGTGGGAGCTATAGCAGGAACAAAATAAAATCACCGTAATGGTTTTTTTGGTTATTATCGTCTCTTTTAAGCAAGTCATGCAAGTACACGCTTTTCCAATTATCTATGTATACAGGAATCCACACTGCATTCCATCCTACAATGTACAATTATGAATGGCATATCAATATAAATTACATGGGTAGGATTTTAAAGCACAACAAAGTTATACATAGGTCGGACATAAAGATGATTTTAGAAGAATATCACAATTTTGAATTACAAATAGGATAAGTGGTAACAATTTAATGCATTCTAAATGAAAAATGAAATGCTTTAAAACCAACCCAAAAGTATGCTCCATTCCAAAAGTATATTTAAATAATGTATCTCCCGGTCAGTGCAAGAACGGTCGGATGTGGCTGGGTGGGAAGTTGACTTATGGAATACCGTAGAAAATGACACCTTGGAAGGGCATAGGTCCAAACCATCACCCAGTTACACAACACGCAAGAAGGAGGGAGGGGGACAGAAAAACGGCAAAGGGGTAGGTCAGAAACATATTTTTTTCCACCACCCCCAGGGGGTCCCCACCCCAAAAACAATAATCCATCATCCATGGCGTAATTACCACCACCCATAAACCCAACATGGGGTGAGTGTAATATTTTGGTAATGTTTTTTTTTTTTTATTTTTTGTATTTTTTTTGTTTTTGTGTTATTTTGTTTGTTTTTGTTTTTTTGTCTTTTTTTTTTTTTTTTTATTTTTTTTAAATCTTTTTTAAATCATATTTTAACATTGGTTGTAAAACGGGATTTTTTTTAAATTCCCGATAGAACAAGTTTTTGCCATACGACTTATGGTACCAAAAAATTAACTTGATAGTGCAAGATTGTCATATGTAGCACGTGTGACTTAAGATACTATATTCCATTGTTATCTAGGGAATCGAGTCGTTTTTAAATATGTTTCCGTTATCAGGTGACGCTTCAGGGCTGTGAAAATATAACACTTTGCAAAACTCTAAGCGTTTCTCCAGGAAAACGATAAAACGATCATTTAACAAGGAGATTGAAAATCAGCACTTATGTTGTAGTAGTAGGTGATGTCGTGGTGGTAGGTGACGTAGGGTCGTGGGGAAGCGTTGTAGTGTTGCCCTTATAAAATAAAACACCAACTACATATTCAGTTATGAACCAGTCGCTCACAGATCAACTCAAAACAAAATAGGATAGTTAGGGTTTCTCATTGCATGGGTATATCAAAATAACTAACAAACATAACTCATAATTACGGCCCAATAAATCAAGCAAGTAGAAATATGGATATAGTTGATGTAAATTTCCTCTGCTTAAGGATTGAAAAACTGTGGCCACTAAAAACAGTTTAAAGTATTAAACTGAGTCATCTGCCATCAGCATAGAGCGGAATGGAATTTGCTGCCAACGCCAACTTTTAAAACCAATTCAAGCCGTAAACTAAGCATGTTGGTACCCTGTGGTATAATGGAATGTGAAGACCCAAAGCTCATTATGGTACCCAAATCAAAGTATCTGTGAATTCTCATGTCACGATAGGCATGTTAGACTTTTCTCCCAAGAGGATGTTGCACCCCGCGCCGTCTTTCATCACTGAGCAGGATAACCTGTTACCCTACCTATATCCAGTTGTTTTTTCATGAAAAAGGAGCGCAAAATAACATTAAATAATTTGGCACTAAAAGGGTCTTTTGGTATAGTAAAGTACAATAGAATATTCGGTAAACGAGGGTTAATCGTTGTTTTATGTATATAGGCCTAATGTGTAGAGGGAGCTCGGACATTATAAATTATCTCCCATATGAGTCGTCTTCGTTATAAATTTCTGCTCTTACTCAAAAAAGCATCGTGATTGAATGTAAACAAGCACAGGCAAAAGATGCAACGCCTGTGCGTTTACATACATACATAAATTTACATACAGAAATATCACAATTTTTATCACAACTATCATGATACTATAACATTAGTTCCTATTGTGTAGAATTAATGTTATAGTATCCTGATATTTGTGATAAAAAAATATATTATTTCTGTATGTAAATTTTAAGATCTCTAAAGGAGAATCACCTAACGTGTTCACAAGGAAAGAAAAAAAAATGGAATTCCCTGATGCCATATTGAACAAAAATCAATGTGTTTGCATGCTTTATAGGGACCTTTCTGGAAATATGTGCTATTAATAGACCGGGATTTGTCCTGTGGATTTTCCAGATATGGTGTAAGACTGCAATGTTTGTAACTTCCAGTACGATGTGAAGATATGTCATGGACTGTTATTTGCTAAAGCAGCAAAAGTATTGTTTTGTCGAAGGACGTAGAGGACAGTGTCGCCTTGAACTTCTGGACAACCTTCTTCGGGACTGCAAAGGAGACATTAAGTGATATTTCCCGTGGATTTATATCTATCGTGGAACTTTAAAGCGGCACTGGCACATTTTCACAAAATAATGAGATTTCTTCAATTTGCTCTCAAATGATAGTCTAGGGCCTTGAAAACCGAGATATTATTTTTCCACATAAAACTAAACATACCCCAAAACGATAGGGACACTGATATGAGGAAAAGACATCCAGGTATTTTTAGGCCCACGTTTAAGTTTTTCCCTAACTTTAACACAATGTGTATATGACATGAATATTTTGCCCTCGTAGTCACTGATATTAAAACCACAAAGGTTATCTACCGTCAAACAGTGGTGCATAGCGTGAGAAACATGCGACGGAGTGTTGTTCTTGTTTTCAGTCATTTTCGTCGTCGGCCTGATTGTAACGAACGTCGCCAGCGACGTGAAACTATAAACTCGTTCTGTTTCCCCATAAGGACAGCTGATTTGGTCTTATCATTTCGGGTTAGGGCTTGTATATGAGCGTTTACAACCATGCAAGAATATCGATTTTGAAAAAAATCTTGAAGGGGGCACTATTTTTCAAATGTGCCAGTGCCTCTTTCAAGGCACAGGCTATCACTTGAACTCCCCGCGGGAGACATGTCATCGTTCCGAACTGGCAACTCTTTTGATTCTGATTACTATAAGCGCCCCCAACTAGGGGACATACAGAGCAGGGGCGGCGCCAGTTTTAATATCATAGAGGGCGAACATCATAGGGGGCGAAACAGTAACAAATGAACTCATTTTGGACGTTAAAAACCCCCTAATGTTTTGCGCAAACCCCCTGTTTTTCCTAAAAATTTGGAAAATCTCAGGGGGCGGGGTGGTGCGGCCGCCCCCCCCCCACCCCCCCGCCACCACCCTGGCGCGGCCCCTGCTACACAGAGTCAGTGAAGGCAAGTAATGGGTAAGTTCATTGCAAATTATTGAACCATCATTTGTCGACAAAATACATTGTGTAGGTCCATAAACTTCAGATCATTTGTGCACCAGACTACTTGTGTTTAAGAAATAAAGTTAAGTTGTTTATGTTTTATGCCGAATCATGTTCCCAAGGCAAGTAAAAAGCATGAATAATGGTCGAGGCGAAGCCGAGACCATATACTGCCGATGAACATTATTCTCATAAACCATGGACATCGCACCCTTTATTTCTATTCTATTACCCAAATAAATGAAATAATAACAGAAAAAATGGCAATTTATTACTAAAAACGGAACAGTTGTTTACGTCTTACAGCGCGAGCCGTATTTCCTCCACGTAAAGGTTAGCGCGTGTGCCTTTAGTGATGGTGACACGCGCCGAAAGAATGTTTGCTTTGCATCACGCACTAAGGCGCAATCGCGACCCATTATCGCAGAATAATGAGCAGTAAACTGGAGGTAATAGAATTATGTTTAAAAGGTATTTCTGACCTTGCCATGCACGTGATACGGCAAGAGTTCCATATGTACCCCCCCCCCCCCCGCCCCCCGTTCGAGGTTCTACATGTAATTTTTTTTTAAAACTGGCTTTAAGGTTAGGGTGATTGTTTAGGTTAGGCCAGAAATATTACATAATATTACAGTATGATACAATTACAGTATCGCCACTTTACACCTAATACTAAGATCAACTTACATGTAGTTGTGGTGGGTGACGTTGTTGTAGTTGGAGACGTCGTTGTGGTAGGCGGAATTTCTGAAAATTAAATGAGATTGATATGAATAAGTAATACTATTATACTACAGAGAGCATTTTAAAATGTCAGACATCAGCTCAAAATGCTTCGATTGAGCTGAAATTTGACTCTAACGATCCTTATGACATTCTAAACATGTTGAAAATATTTTCCGGATCAAAAGTCATTAAGAGGTCGAAGGTCAAATATCCAAGACGCTCCGATTGAGCTGAAATTTGACTGAAATGGCCCTTATGATATTCTAAACATGTTGAAAATATTTTTAAATCAAAGGTCATTAAGAGGTCAAAGGTCAAATTTTCAAAATTCCACTAACAGAAATTTGAAATGATCCTTATGACATTCTAAATGTGTTTAAATATTTTCGAGATCGAAGGTTGCTTAGGGTCAAAACTCACTACCTCGACTGTGCTCATATCTGTCTCCAGATCTAGTTATGGTTGGGTTTCAAAGCTTGGGCTAGGTTTCGAAGCTAGAGCTAGGTTTCGAAGCTAGGGTTAGTTTTAGGCTTGGGTTTGAAGCTAGGGCGTCTAATTTTGATGGTATGCTTGACCAATCCGACTGTGGTCTTTGACCACAGCGACATCTAGTTGTAATTACAGCACTAAAAATGATATTACAAAATATCTCTGAGTCAACCTTTAACTTTGGAGAACATCTTCTTTCCATCTTAAGAGGAAAGGAAATTGATCTTTTTGTTTTATTCTGTTGGAGAAAGCCTTCAAAATTCCTGTCACCGCGTTTTACCAAGCGCTCTTTGTTGAATCTAAAACAAGGGCTCTTCTAACAAGAGAGATGTTGGGTTGAGTTGTTACCATTCTGGTCCGTTATGGGTCTGTTGGGCCTGCTACTGTTGACTTTATTTCCAATTTAGCCTGCTTTACTATCCAAGTAGGCCTATTATTAGAGGTTTCTTTTTCGTTCGTGTTTCTTTGCGTATTTTTTGTTGTTTGTTCGGTCTACAGAATCATAGGTTTCCTTGTGAATTCAATATGGAATCGTCTGTTTGTTTGGGTTGGGTTGGTTTGGTTTTAGTATTCGGTGTAATTTTGAGCGATTTGATAAGGCTAAGTCTTCTAATGAAAGTGAACTCATTGATTAATATTTCAAAAACGCACACCAAATTATTGCTGATCATAAAGACAATGTTCACACTTTATTCACCAATAATGGAGTTCAAAAGGGATTTGCAATGTCTTCAGTAGGATCAATAGTTAATCAATAACTTCCAGTTTTGAGTATGTTACAAAATCATGTTTCCCGCAATCTTATAAATGTAACCAATACAAATCGGACCAATCCGATTTTGCACTCTCCTTTTTGACGAACACATCTTTTGTTCTACATATCGGATTGGAATGAAATAAACGGCAAAATAAAAAGTTTATTTATTTTGCTTTAAGAGCATACCAAAGAAATACCCATGCGTACTTTTGTTTTTAATAAACTGCCTTTTTGGGACAGCCTCTACTTACCTATGCATCCATATATTTCCAGGCGTATTGTGAAATCATTCGTTGAATTTGATGCCGTGATGCATACTTCCATTGTTTCTATGTACTGCAAACTTGGGTCATTAAAGTTGTGCCGTAGCATGTTATCCTGGTGTTAGAGAGAGCGATATGACTCTTTATTACTGTAAAATTTGCACTGTTTGAAACTCATTCGCCAACCCGGACAAGCATAAACATCGCTTCTTGCCGTTATATTCCAAGTTCACGATAGCATAATTTTATTTCGACTCGTTCTCCTCATACACCCTATCAATGAATAAAGACCTTAACAAAGAATTTCCCGTAGCCTTGTCCGTCTAAATTTACATCAGTGTGAGAAACTGAAGACGACCTGCCTTACAACTAAGGCCAAATACTTATATAAATGCCGATATAAATTTGTATCTTTAAAAATCTATATTAAAATAGTTTACCTAGCATATCCGTTTAGGCTTCAACCCAATCAGTGAATTTCAATGTATACTTACTTGAATTATCCCAGTGTCTTCATCAAATGTTTCAACGTCTTCGTAATAACGATTCCCACTGACGATATACGAAATTAGTGAACCATCGGCACCAGTGACAAAGAAAGTGAAATGGTTAAGTTGCACTGACAAATCGAACGTGGTTTTCAAACATATTTCGTTGTCTCCTACCAATGCACTGACATCTACTGGGAATGTACTGTCGTCAACGGATTCTCCACCACTTGTTATCTGACTATTTATAACAGTTGCGTTTAGGTGATCTTCGCAGTCATAACAACCACGGTAGGTGACGTTGACTCTTAAGTCTTCGTCTCGTTGAGGTTTCACAATTACCACACACGCTTCTACAACACCCATTGCAATCTCATATTCATACCCATATTTCATGTCCGTTGTTCCCTATGTTGGAATGGTAATAAAACAATTATTAATTCAAATGCTAAACGTATACATGAAAAACAATTACTATAACACTTGCCAAATACCCCAATCTATAATCGATCCAGTCTAAATTTTGGCTCCGTGCATTTTTTTTATTCAACCGTACAGTTAATTACGTACAGTTAATTTTAGTACTATAATTTTTTGTGCTATAAAGACTTACTTCTGAATTTGGAATACAGATATTATTTTTTTGATTTTCAGTTGAAAATAAGAATTACATAATAATAATAATAATAATAATGTGCTTGTTATAGCGCCCAACACAACAAAAGCCTCTAGGCGCTTTTAAGAAACCTATATTTAAAAATTAACTAAGATTACTAGTAGCCCCAAAACCATAACTTTAAAAATACATACAGAAATACAATTATTTTTACATAAAATAAATACAATTGAACTGTAGGTGAAGCATATTTAAAAGCTAAAAAATACTGAGAACATCAGTGTCTTCGATACACATATTCTGAACATGCCCAGAGAAAACCAGGATAAGGGCGAGGTGGCCGAGCGGTCTAAGGCGCTGAACCGTCGGCAGGGTATAAGATCGACCGAGCGACCCTGGTTCGATCCCCGCAAGAGTCGGGTTTCTTGGTCATACTCAAATAGTTCCTATAAGGTCGGAAATTGCATAATCACGCAGCATTTATGTAGTGTGAATATGGAATTTCTCCTCGCTCCCACCCATTGCGTAGAATGTGCAGGTATATGCAGTGGGTGCCCGGCGCCTCATGGTTCGGAGAGTCATGTAAAGCTGTTGGTCCCGTGTGTCAGTGGAGTCAATCCTGAGCACGTAAAAAGTTGCAGACCTTATCGAAAAGAGTAGGGGATCATCCCGGGTCTGTTACCTGCACTCATCGCTCTAGGTACCAGAGTGCTGTCCGCTTGGCTCCTCTGAGGGGCGTTGGACAGTAACAAACAAAACAAAACAAAGTCAAACAGACAACTTCAACTTTATTTTCCATGCCATAAAAATGAGATACAGGTACATATGAATTGGTGACATGGGGGAACGACAGAGAGGCCAAAAGCCAGACAATGAGCAGTACTGGTTTGCTTGCATGGTTTATAAAGTGAAGGGGGCTACAAACTCAAATGCTGCCACCGAGTATTCTTAAGCATCGGCTGTTGTGACAAAGAGACCGAGGGCGTCCTTTATAATAATAATAAAATAATAATTATAAGTTTTTATATAGCGCTTAATCCCATAAACAGGCTCTAAGCGAGGTTGACAATTATTATTACGCCACCTTTAAGAAATCGTCACAATCATTTTGCTTCATCTAGGTGGTTGCTCAAAGACATGTCTTACAAGCGCACAAGCCTACCAGCACTTAGATTGTAATATTCCCCATAACAACTCCAAAAATGTCGCTTGGGTCGACATGTATGTCGAACACGCGGGTCGAATATACCAATGAACATTGAGATTCGAGCCACTTAACTCACACGTGCATGTACTCTACGGATAAAGCACAACACACGTAACAATGATAGGTACCCAGAACAATAACCCACGTACTCGAACACCAATGGTGATTGGCTAACTTCGAACCCGCGGGATGAACCCAAGTTCTGGCGGAGTTGGCCAACCATAGACGAGGCAATTGAGATTAAGTATCATGCCCAGGGACACAAAGACGTTGACCACAGTGGGGCTCGAACTGGACCACATGTGCTCATATGTATCGAAATGTGTGAATGAAAAATCGATCACTTACAAAACTATTTTTTTAATTTTGAAAACGCATCGTAATGCTTTTGTATCAAATGCCCGAAATATCAGTATTCTAGGGAACAAACTACATTTCTGTTGTCTCTCTCTTTTGGGATTTTAGGTTGGCAGTTTGGCAGTTAATACCACTTAATCCAAGGCTGTTTGTTGAAGGTATAATGCCGTTGAAAAATCCACTGAAACTAATAAAGATTTTAGATTACTCGACCACTCAACGCCAACCTTTGCCATTTACCAGCCCAAGCCTGAATTTCTCCCGGTAGAGGGCCAGCGGGATTATTGATGCGTTTTTCATGACGATTTCAGATGCTTGTTTGTCCATACCACTCGTCGTACCAACTAAGGTGATGGGTCAAACCAAGGGGTGAGTACTACAAGCACCCCTGGTGAACTTTCATCCAATGCACAAAAAAGATAAAAGCTCTATACAAAAGCTTACACGCAATTGTTTTCATATGATAGCACCTTCATCGAGGAGGTGGTAACCGCCCTCCTCTTCTTCAGTGTTACAAAAAGGTTTGCTAATACGAGGATTGACCATTTACGCCAGTTGTGTCAACTATTAATGTTGCATTTGGACTGGGGAGGGACTACCCAAATTGATTAAGCTCTATAGTAGAATCAACCCCATTGGGTCACCAGAGGAAACATTTTGGACAGCGTCGATTAGTTATGAGAGGCGGCAGAAAATGTGGCCTGATTCACGTGTTTCATAAACAAACTAAGATAATCTGGCCTTAGATGTTCACATCATTTTCATAGAGAGTGCAAAAATTTTTGTGTTCCTTTGTATCTAAAACACGGGCGCTCAAAAGTAACATTCAACTCACCTGTTACATTGAATACCACTGAAGCAGATACGATTAGTCAGAATGTTTTGAGAGTTAATGTAGCTATAAATGTGCTTACGTTGACTTGATTTTAATTTTCTCTGCTATCGGACTAGATGTATCAATAGATTTAGGGTGGAATTTTAATTTCCACTCACTGCACATGCCCCTAATTAAATGCCCATAAAGAATACTAGAGGTGACACGATGGGTTGAATCTACCATAGTATTAACGTCTGGACACGGGTCTGTTGCAAATTACTTTAGGTGTAGAAGATATTTTACTCTTGTAAACTGATTTTACCTGTTGCATAAATATGTATCATATGAACCATTTAATATATTGCAACTGCGGTAGTATTTTGTCTCATTTGCGCCTTAACAAAATATCAACATGATTGGATATGTAGACAACAATAAGCAACAATTTTCAAATTGACTACTATTGCCGTCAATTGATGCAAAAGATTTTAAATGAAATACCATACCTCCACCACGGTTCTGGTGTCTCGTATACCCGTATCTGCATCAATCTCGTCAACCACAAGTGTCCAATTAAGCGTCTGGTCGGGATCATCTAAGGTAATTTCCACCTCTGTCAGAGCGACACGTACACTGAAATAGGCACACAGTTTTATCTCATCTCCATAGATGCCAGGGGGTGTAAAATCAAGAGGATACCCTGGGCCCTCTGTCACTTCCACGTCATCTACTTTGTGTGATACATTCACGTTTGGTAGTTCTTCCAATTCGTAATAGCAAATCGGAACTGTGGTTGTTGGAGATGTGGTAGTTGTCGGAGATGTTGTTGTAGTAGGTGACGTGGTTGAAGTCGGTGATGTAGTTGTGGTTGGTGAAGTGGTCGTAGTTGGAGAAGTAGTTGTGGTCGGCGATGTCGTAGTAGTCGGTGAGGTGGTTGTAGTTGGTGACGTCGTAGTAGTTGGCGATGTGGTGGTAGTTGGCGATGTGGTTGTGGTTGGAGAAGTAGTAGTAGTTGGAGCTGTAATGAGAGATCAAAACTTAAAAAATCAATGGATACATTGCTATGAATTACAGAATAAACTCAATGATCTCGTTTACTGTAATGTATACATCGCAATGGCAACATACGAGTGTCCATGAAGCATTTTGGTCCACTAAGGCCATACCAGGTGAATATGAAGAATATGTGGGCATTAATTCATTCGTCATCTTTGTGTATAGAAGAAAGGGTGAATAATTGGCTTTCTTTTAAGTGACAGGAGGAGATATTTTTAGGATATGAATTTCTCTCATATTGCACTAAATCGGTTGTAAACCACCTACCAAGAACGTTTGGAAGGTTCATTAAACAACCAAGTACAAACGAAAACCGCAGACCTTGTTTTGAACTTGCCTGTTATCGTAATCGTCCCCATAGAAAACCATGCTTTGAATTTCTGTCGTGAACGACAGGAAATACTATTAAATCATCATTTTATTACATAAAGAAGGTGTATTCGGCTTATTCACTTCAGGTGTGGTTTAGTACATTGGTAAGCATTCCAAATATGCAAAAACCCAGGTTCGAAAAAAATGGGGGCGTTTCTTTCTGGAAATGTCCTCATCTCTCTTTAAAATACAAACGTCTTCGGGACTGACGTAAATCAATACAACGATTTCTCAAATTTCCCCTTTTCTAATTAAACTATTAGGTAGACAGATGAATGCAGGGATTAATAAATGAGAATCGGAGCGTTCTTGTTGTAGTAAGTACGATGAATTAACAATACATCCACTTACATGTTGTAGTGGTAGGAGAGGTAGTAGTGGTCGGCGACGTGGTTGTAGTGGGAGACGTAGTTGTCGTCGGTGATGTGGTTGTCGTCGGCGACGTGGTTGTCGTCGGTGACGTGGTTGTCGTCGGCGACGTGGTTGTAGTCGGGGACGTGGTTGTCGTCGGGGACGTGGTTGTCGTTGGAGACGTGGTGGTGGTTGGAGCTGAGGGCAGAACAAGTTTCAAGTAACGCTACAAAAAGCATTCTGATAGTCCTCTAAATTCTATCCCCTTTAGATTTTAAATGTTACATGCTTCAGTATCTCATACACTTGCGATTGTTCGAGTTCGAGCTACGCATCAAAATGTGTGATCTTGACACCAAATGCAAACATGAGTTAGGAAAGATGAATAACGAGTAGAACTCTGGCGCCCTGCAAGCACGTCATCTGTGCACAGTCTGTGATGGCTGTAACTCGTGAGGTGATTGGTGTTTGACAGCGGAGGTTTTATCTAAGGTCATTATTTCCATACAAAAAGGGCCCATATGAGGGGATGGATGTATATCCAGAATTGGAGTGATTCCTGCATTATCTGTTTTTAAAGCCAAGATTGATCTTAATGACATCAGAAACCATCAACAATATTAATAATATAGTCAGAAAAGTAGAACATATTAGAACGATAGATAAAGCTTAGTAAACTTTAACTTGCCTCCGGGGTGGACTAAAACGCCTAACCTCGCTTGTTACAATAAACATACCTCGGCGGTCCCTGACCGCGAGTGTCGTCTTGCCGTCGCGGTTTGTGAATGGGGCCGAGGTCCCATGAGGTCACGAAGATCAAATGAGGTCGATACAACCAACTGCACCCACCCCACCCACTCCTTTCCCACAAGTTGACATCATCATGGCCCTTTTGGAACTCATACAGCATGCATTATATAAGGGTTACATTTTGACTGGCCAAAGTCACCTGAGGTCCCACAAGGTCACATTAGGTCACCAAACATGTCCACCACACCCCACCCCCTCTTTCCCCACCAGTTACATCCCCGTAGCCCTTACGGGAACTCATAGCGCTGCAATATATAATGGGTTACATTTGACACAGACCACACACACAGACATACGCCAGAGTAATCCCTATGTGCCTTCTGGAAATTCTTCCTGCCGACGACAAACTAACGACCTGGCGGACTCTTGAATCTCGACCCCCGCCCTGGTGTAAAACCTCATGCAAGAATTTTAGAACTTGTGCTTCCAATGTTACTGTATTAAAGTTGCATCTTATGAAATGTATGAATCTAGCCAAGATTAAGATTCTATCCAATAAGTTTCTAGCAAATGGCCAAAAATATCAGCACTTACATTTTTGTTGTCGTCGGAGAGGTAGTGGTGGTCGGTGATGTGGTTGTCGTTGTCGATGTGTTGTTGCCGGTGGACGTGGTTGTAGTCGGTGATGTCGTTGTCGTAGGAGCTATGTGTAGAACATATCATGTATTACCTTTTTTTATTTTTTGTTGTTGTTGTTATATTGTAATATTATTGCTTTTATCAGCGTAAACAGTTTAATGGTTATGATGCGCTTATTTCGTTAATAAATAAAAAAGGATATGAATATTAATGAAAAATAAATTTATACAAATTTCGACATTTTGTACGACGAACTGTCTGTTAGAGGATTTGGCCTAGAGACAGACCGTCTCACAAAATGTAGGCCTACCTATTAGTTACTGTTGCGTATTTTTAGGCAGCCATGGTTTTGAGATGTCCTAGCGCGATCACTAAGTACACAGAACAAAATTAATCAAGTTGTTTAAAATTTTAAACAAACACCGTTTACCCTGGTCATCGCTCAACCTCATAATTAGGTAATATCTACTTAATAACTGTAATATTTACCGAATTATGAAAAAAAAGCTTAAGTAAAATGTTGGCTTAAGATTTTTGAGGTTCCATGCTAGGACCTGTTTATACGCAACAAACACGTAACACACTGGTAAGTACGGACATAATGCAATATCCCCACTTACAGGTTGTAGTATTGGCGACGTCGTAGTCGTGGTGAAGTGGTGTTGTCAGGTGACGTGTTGTTGTAGGAGATTTGGTTGTGTCGGAGCTGTTGGTGTTGTCGGAGAGGTGGTTGTAGTCCGGGAGATGTGGTGTCGTCGGGGATGTGGTGGTAGTTGGAGACGTGGTTGTAGTCGGAGACGTTGTTGTTGTCGGAGACGTTGTTGTAGTGGGAGATGTCGTTGTAGTTGGAGCTGTGTACCGAACAAAAATTTATCTTAAAATGCTACTAGTTATTCCTCTTATGATGACAAATTTCCAGAGATTGCTTTCCTCGAACTGGATGAATACCTTACTGATATTTGTGCAAAATCCAGATTCAAGATGTGCAGGACATGTCCGTACAAAATATGATTTCAAATGAAAAAAATAAATCTGGTTTTCGACTCACAAACAATAATTCACGAAAGTAAATTTTCTGTTTAAAGTAAGCTCTGACTGTTCACAGATTATTACTCACGGCCGACATTTGTTCTACATTCTCAAATTACGTCAGACGCGCAATTGGTCGCCTTATTTTGTAACATCTGAACTTGCCTGTCTCATGGAGGACCGTAAAACTTGGAAATCTAGCTATGCTGATGTCTGATTAATGATGATGATGGTCGACTGCGGTCGATGATGATTGTAACTGATTATAATAGGGAAATTAACGAAAAGTACAAAGGGTAACTTACAAGTTGTTGTCGTGGGTGACGTAGTTGTGGTGGGCGACGTCGTTGTGGTTGGTGGAATTTCTGAAAATTGAGTATTGAGTCACATATGAATAAATGCTGTTACCAAGCTGAAGAGATCATTTATCAGACACCAGTTCAAACTATCGCATTATACAGTTCATAGGTTTATGTTTTTGATTTGTTTTTTTTTTTCTTTTTCAGCTCTGGGTGTTCCACCCGGTACCTACCTAATGGCGCTTTGTTATCTTTTATATGGACGATAAAATTAAACATTTTAAAAGCCTGGTAAGACATTTTGTGATAGAAGCGCCATATTTTTTTTACGAATTTGATAGTTGTACATATTGGTAATGTTCACATATGAATATACATAACGTGCATGATGGTGCAACTTTTCTCATAATGGGCAAATCGTGTAAACAATTATGTCCTCTACCTTGTGAACCGACGGACCCAGTTACTACTATTAGTATCCTACATAATACTATTTCTGAAATTATTCCGTTGTTTCTTTTTTATCCATAAAGCATGAGGATATATATCCAAAGAATTTGAAACAACTTTCGTACTTGCTGACTTCTGAGAATTAAAGGGATTTCGGGGTTTAAATGTCACCAATAAGCTTCTCTCAACCTTTCTTTCTTTCTTACTCCAAGAATTAAAACCCTACCTATACATCCATATATTTCCAGGCGTATAGTGAAATCACTTGTTGAATTTGACCCCGTGATGCATACTTCCATTGTTTCTATGTACTGCAAAAGTGGGTCATTAAAGTTGTGCCGTAGCATGTCATCCTGATGTGGAAGAAAGAGTTAAAACAAAGATGTAAACAATTCTGTGCTTTTATTATCAAATACACAATGTTTTAAACCAGCATGGAAAACCACAAAAGTCGGTTCTTCGAGTTATATTCCAATTTCTGGACAACATATTTTTCTCTTATTTGACATTTGGACATTTTATTTTTATTTTTCCTCATACAACCTTATCAAAAAATAAGGACATCGCCGTAGTCGTGTCCTTATAAATTTACATCACAAGTAAAGACGATCTGTCTTACCACTTAGGTCAACCACTTTGTCTGCATTTTAAAAATCTATATTTAAAGACACACCTCACAATTGTTCAAAACCCTTTTCATGTTGGCATAAAAATTACATGTGATAACTGTCACACTTCAAATGGATTTTTTGTTCTTTTGTTTCTTTGGTCTTAATCAATTCAGAGCAAATCAAAGGAATTTCATATTTTGTTGAACATGACACCCTGTGTCTTTTTAAATTTTGTACCTACAATCTTGGAAAAAAATAGTTGGAACACTTAACACGATTGTATTAAATGCTCGCCGTGATCACGTCGTAGGTCCCTAAACCCAAAAGTCACAGTTCAATTTCAAGCCTGATCCTTCCATTCGACCTTCCCCCCCCCCACACACACACACACCGAATGAGAATATTAATTAGTCAAAAAAGTGTCTTAAATATTAGTCATGCAAATCAGTTGTTTCACCATTCATAATAATGTACTTCAATGCTGGAAACATGTTTGCTAAGCTGGAAGATAACCTTCCCATATTTTAAACTAGCTTTCATGATTACAAAATATCTTCATTACCTCTAAATTTAGACTTTAAAATGACAAATTAATGACTGACGAATTTTAATTTGTCAAATGACAAATTAATTGACTAATTAAAGACGACTTTAGACTCACCAAATGACTAGAATTAGTTCGTCAAGCACAAAAATGACGAATTTAATTACACATTGGTCATTTGCTAATTAGCCTTTTGACGAATTTTGTAATTAAAAGTCCTAAATTTTAACTTGTAGAAGTATTTGCAATTATGAAATTTAATCCGAAAATCTTTAAAAAAACATTCTTTTTCATTCAAACCACTTTTAAGCACTATTTTGTGGATTATAAAAAAAATAATGTGCATGACTAATATTTAATTAGTCAAATAAGACACTTTTTTGACTAATTAATATTCTCAGTGCATCTTCTTAATGTTGGGGTGTGTGCCAAGGCTGCTGACGACATGACCATGAACAACATTGTTTCGGGGGAGTGTTCCAACATTTTTTCCAAGATTGTAACACCTTAGTTTAGGGGTTACGCAATCACTGAAATTCATACTTACTTGAATTATCCCAGTGTCTTCACCAAATGTTTCAACGTCTTCATAATAACGATTACCTCTGACGATATACGAAATTAGTGAACCATCGGCACCAGTGACAAAGAAAGTGATATGTTAAGTTGTATCTGACAAATCGAACTTGGTTTTCAAACATATTTTGGTGTCCTCCTGCCAATGCATCTGACGCGACTGGGAACGTACTGTCGTCAACGGCTTCTCCACAGCTTTTATCTGACTAGCTTATTACAATTGTGCGTTTAGGTTATCTCGCATGTCAGAACAACCTACGGGGTAGGTTACATTGACTCTTAATGAGTTCCTTTCGTCTCTTTGAGGGTGTCACAATTACTACAAACACGCTTCACAACACCATGTTGCAATCTCATATGCATAGCCATATTTCCTGTCCATTGTCCTGTGGTAAGACAATAATTAATAATTAAAAAGTAACAAGGATAGCATGAAAAACAAATTACTATAATCACTTCCAAAAAGACTCAATGGCCCCAGTTTAATCTAGTTCCAATCTAAATTTTCAGCGTACTCGTTCATTTTTCTTACTCAATCGTACAGTTAATTATGTATCAATTATACATTGGTGACGGTGGCACGTGGTGAAGTGCTATTTCCCTCTGGGTTCAAATTTTGGGCAATTCCCCACGGCCGCGCGCGCGCAAAATCTGAGTTTGATCAACCTTAGGCTTTTTGTTTGACCATGTCTCCATGCATGCTGGACCAGTTAATTTGTAAGTTTTTCGTCGTGTTTTGTATGTATTGTTTGACTATTTTATTATCTGATTCTCAGATGTTTGAGAAGGGCTTACATCTACAGTAGCTACGTGTTTATTGCAACGGCATACTTGCGGTGGAACTGGGGAATCGATAAAACATTGAATGACTTTCTCGATTGTACAAGTTTTTAGGGCGTGTGCATTGGTCAACATTAATTGCCGATTTGTCGTGCCTCAGCTGTCCAGCGATCAATGACTAGCTATAATCAAGAGCTTCGGTAATAATACTTAATCCGGCTGCATTACTAACTTATTAACGATTTAATTATCTCAGAATGAAGCCGGAATTGCTTTGTTGCCTATGTTCGTGAATTTCTTTGTGATAACCCTGAGTTTGTCGACCCGGACCCAAATCTGCTCAACAATGATGAGAAATACACACAACATCTATTTTAAACGCAGGGATCAAAACTGCTGAAGAAGTTCGGGCATGCAAAAAAATATACGCTTTTTTCCTCTCGCCGGAAAGCTTTTAAAACCTCATCGCATCAATTTGAAGTGTCGCAATAAATTTTTTGAAAGGCTCTCGGCTCGTGCATTGACTATCTAAAGGGGCAAGATAAGATAAAATAAACGTCAAAAAGACCGGCGAAACACGAGGAAACCAATGTCCTCTCGAAATTCTGTGGATTTCATTAAGCGTCCTTGTCTCAAGGATCTTTGTACCTAATCCCCGTCTTTCTTCCTTTGATAACAACTGCTGGTCGGACCAATAATGTTGGCTCTACATATTGGATCTCATTCCTGCATAGTCTCAATAATCTTAATTGGTTTGATAATATTGAGAAAGACGGCATGCTTCATGACTTTGACATGTCTCCGATTAAACCCAGAGATATTAAAGCATACTGAAAAAGAAAAGCTCTGGATCTTCTCCTGGTGCGCGCGGATGGCATAACTTATGGTCTCTTAAAGCGGTTGACATGCAGCGTCATCCAATCTTTCTAGAGGGCGACACTCTACAACAAATCCTTCAGTGCGGCAAACCCCCCATCCTCATGGGCCGAGAGCAAAATCGTGTTTTTGCAAGCAAGAAGTGGGGATACCAGTGTGGTGCCTTCGCAACTTTAGGATGATCGCATTATCTGCATGTACTGGCAAAGCTTTTTCATCAAATTGATTGGTCCTGACAGACTTCATGATTTCATTCATCGTCAATAAATATTGATTAACAATACCTCCAAAAGAGTCTTTTCTTAAAGGTAGAAAACGGCAGTGTTATGGCAGCAACCAGTTCCTCCAGGAACTCGTAAGGCGCATAGTAAAGGCAAAACGTGGTTTGGACGTCTTAAGATGCCTTTGGTTCTGTTTCTCCGGCCCGATCTTATTCGGCATACGCCTCCGTCTGAATCACGTTCTTTCGAGGTTCAGACATATATCCATAACCTCTACTCTTCCCTCAATGGCGTGTAACCCCAAGTTGTGGTCGTTACAGAATCATTTTGAATTTAACAACGTATCTTCGCAGGGCGACCCTCTTTCCGTCCAATAATTTTTATTCTCTGTTTTAATTTCCAATCGTCAAATCTCTTGAAAATGATCTTGGTCACGGTTACAATCTGAACGGTACCACACTCAAGATGCTGTACAACGCCTTTCGTTCGCTGACGATTTTCGTTTAATACAGGTACAAAAGGACTCACCAAAGATTATTAATAAATTTCTGAGCCAAACAAATCATATGGGATTAAAACCAAACCGTTACCAATGGGCAGGGTCCTTGTCAATTTGCCGCGGTGGCAAAATACGTTCTTTTTACTTTAGCTGTGATGAGATTCGACAATTGATCAAACCCGCATAAGTTTCTGCTCTTTGGCTACATTAAAGTAAACCCCGAGGTTCATGCTTACACCATGACAAACTTAACGCATGCCTTGGTCATATCGACAAATCTCTCATCAGAACGAATACAAGGCTGAGAGTCTTGGCTGGATTCACTTTCATTCGGCATCCCTCCGGTTCCATTCTTACTGTGAAGATATGTGCGGGCAACTCATCTCGCCTATCTTGATTCATTGGCTAATCGTTTCCTGAAAAAATGGCGCGGGTGCTTCCGGCATCCCGCAACCCTAGGCCTTGTCTTCATATTCCCAGATGGGGTTTGGCCGATCAAAAGAAAATTTCTCGTTTGTATCTCGAAAGTCAGCCCATCTGGCCCATATTTCAATTCGTTGGAAGGGTGATGAGATAGTACCCTCCTTGTCTACGACTCCCGTCATTGAGAGGGAAAGGGAATGGGTTTGCTAAAACTTCTTTTGTTTCTAATTCCCTGAAGAAATCTTTCTCCAAGTCATGCAAATTGCTACGACACTAAAAGCTTGTCAAATTTGGCCAAAGATTCTGAAAGTACGCTAACGAACGCTATCTTTTGTGCATACTCTACAGCGTAAAACCTTTGCGGTTCAGGGAGATTTTTAGATTTATTATGCATCCTTAAGCGCACACCTACTTGTTGGGAAAGTTTGTTTATAATCTGCCGGTCGGGGTTTGCAAATATTGTTATCAATTCCCTAGTTGATATGGGTGCTCTCCTACCATAAGGTCAATTTAACTTAAAACGTTGGGTGTGGTAAAGCCATTAACGACAAGTGTAAACTGTAAGAACAGGGCTACCCTTCATCACATTCTTAATCATTGCTCTATTTCTCTTGAACAAGGCAGGTACCCTTGCGCCACAATAATATTCATTCATTACATCTGTACAATCGATGATGACCGGTTTCCAATCCTTCGCAAAGATTCCGCAAATATTTTGTGATCTTAAAACTTTAGGGCAAGGGATGGTCTTCAAACGCATTCCATTGGTCTGTACATTCACGGCGTCTTATCCCCGATCCTTTTGTGTGTTCGGAAGTCTGGCAGAGGAACTGGTATGCATGAACTTACGGTGGGCCCTTTTGAGCTCAATGTCGACCAAGCCCACAATAGAAAATCTGACAAATATGCAGCTCTTGTTGCTGATATCAAATCAATGATTTTGAATTGTTATAGTGCTCTATAATGGTAGTCGGGGGTAGCATTTCTCCCAACCACCTGCTAGAGACGGAATGTATTCTCAAATTGTGCAATAATCGCAACAACCTTTTAACAAATTTCGGGACAATATCATCAAACTGGGCACTTATCATCATTTTCTATCTTTCATGCCCACCAGGAACCTACCTGGGGACAAGTACGCCCAGGGGGTAAAGGGGCAGAGGAGGAGGGGCTGGGAGGGTCCCGGCCCCGGGGGGGGGCCCCTAGTGGGATAAAAGTGCCTAGCGACAATGGGATATTGCGAGATTCCTCTCTCGATCAACACGGGGTAGCCTATAGAAGTCGGGTCGAAGTTTATATTTGTACAATGTGCTAGAGCTGTATCTGAGACGATTTGGGCCCCACAAAAATATAATTTTTTGATATTATTTTACTGACCGAATGAAGCAAGCTTATAGATTAACATTTTTAAAAATTACAGTATCCTGTAAAAATTTATTCAATCAAAACACTGGAATAAATATATATTTGTCGAGGTATTAGTCTGGGGGGAGATTTGAGTGTTGAAAATAAAAGAGACAGCTGACAACACCTAACTTAGTAGCTGCCTATCCAACAAAATGTCAACTCAAAAATTTTACGCGTGGCATATAATCTATAAATATGGCCTTCACCTCAAAACCTAAGTTTTCCGCGCCGATATTTCACCCTGTTTTGAGTTTTGAAATGAGAGTTAAAAATACATTTTTTGTAATGCCTCATAGATTCCTCTGTAAATACTAACTAATATTGGACGGAACAAAATTGGGCATATTTTCCCTCATAACATCATAACCAAACATCTTTAGGCCCTAATATTTCACAAGGTAATGAGAGAAATATTAGCTTTCATCTGATAACGGCAACATTTTGCCCACTGCAGGTAAATCTGTGGTCCGCTGGGGACGAGGGCTATTAGTGATCCGACGCATGGACCTATATTTTGGTAAAACATAAATGCATTAAACGGTGAAATATAAAGTGAATTTGGATGGAAACTATAAAAGCTGTAGTTTATGGGATTTTGTTGGCAGTGTTTTCCTATAAGATTTACAATATTTTTTCCTGTAAATAATAGTCAGGGGGCACACGTCATCCTGTTGCTATTACTTCAGAAGGTTTGCCAAGTTTGTTTTTTCACTTTCATGTCTTCAATAACACCACAAGGAATAACTTCCAACTTGTTGTCTAATTTTCAGTCTCTTTTGTCAACTGGTGAGGGCGCTTTTTCAAAATGGCCGCCAAATGGCATATTTTTGCAAAGAATCTCTTTGAGGAAATGCCCAAATCATTTTAAAATGATTTTTGGGGTGCTAAAATTGGTCTTTTGTTAATTATATGCTTAATTAATGCCTAAATATTAACAATATACTTTAAGGGGTTTAAGGGCCATTTAGTGGGTTTAAGGGGTCACAAACTCTTAAAATACATTGATTTGTAAAGCCTTAAAAGAAGCCTTAGAAACTGTCCCCAAGCGAAGGGCAGTTTCCTTTTCAACATTCTTCCTAACGGCAAAGAAGTCGGGCGAATGGCACCCCATACTAAACCCCAGACCGCTTAACCGTTACATTCGACACATGGAAACCTTAGCGGCCATCATCCCGAAACTACGCCAGGGGTGGTAAGCGCAACACTGGATTTGAAGGACGCATACCTACACGTGATCATCCATCCTTCAGACAGAAAATGGCTCGGTTTTTAAATCAACAGCGAGACCTTCCCGTTCTAGAACCTACATGCGCTTCAGGCTATGCACGGCCCCAAGGACCTTCACAAGGATAGTCAAGGTGATTGCCGAAATTATGCGGTGACAAGGAATGTTCACCCTGCATTTCCTGGGCTCGGTCATAGACTTTGGCAGAGGGAAGGTGTCCCCGACAGCAGAGAGAACAACAGCCATCTTCCTGTGCGCACGGGACCTCCTCCCAGACAGACGGATAGATATGAGTTCAATAACAAGGTCCATATAAAATATCAGACTTGGCGAAACTTCTGAAGTAGTTGATGTGTGCCCCCTGACTATAACCTATAATTGAAAATCAATAATAGTGCATAATAATGTTGATATAATTCAAAGTTCAAATGGGAGCCTCTCTTATAAATTTAGTCGTAATAGGCCTGGAAAATTGGACAAAAAGTATTTTGCTTGATTCTTAAATTACGGCCAAGTATTGTCTTTTTCTGATCCTCTTTACTGTGAAGTCCACTGTAAGTTTTACAGCGCACGTTATTTCGTCAAATACAAGATGCATGTTAGTAGTGGTAATAAGTTTAAACAAAAATATGCATTTTTAGCCGTGGTCTTTACTGACGTATAGATTTTAAGATGTCTTGACTGTCTAAGCGACGATCCGGGCGCTGAGCACGGCAAAATGGAACCTACGTTTGTCAGTTTTGAATCGCGGAAGTTGAGTTTTATTTTATTTTTTTTATTGTTTTCAGACATGATAATTAAAGGTTTTTTATTATTTTGTAATGATACAACTATACGTTTCATGAGAATAATTTCACAAAATACCCTTATTTCATTTGAGAAATGTTAACACAAACATACATGTATTAAGTTACGGTAAATTGTGCAAAAAATAGTAACAATTACTCAGTCTACACCTGTTGCTGGAAATTAATTGATTGTTGAAGCTGTAATTAAGTTAAAAAAGATTAAAATCAGCTATGTTAGTAATTTATAACAACAACAAGACAATTTGTAACACCAGAAAGGTCATAAACAAGCACTAATGTAGTAACTTATTTTCACTTCAATTTTTTACAGATAGTTCAAAATTTTCTTGTTGAAACCCTTTCACGTTTTGGTATGATTTTGTTCATTTTAATTTGCAATATATTAATTTGAAAGAAAAGTAATGCATGTAAATTAAATGTTCTTTCCCTGTATAAAAGGTAGCATAGCATCGTGGTTAGGTATTTGGGTTCATATCAGAGGGTCCCAGGTTCGATTCCCAGTTAGATAGGCTTGCATGTATAAAAGTTACTTACATGATTAATTTACAGCCAAATTAAGATCATTAATGAAATGTAAAACATAGTACCTCAAAATCTTTTTCGTTTTTCCTCTTTTCTTTACTATATTTCCCCACATACCTACGATATTATTTTTGAGTTTCAGCAACTCAGTTGATTAATAATTAAACTAACTTGATAATTTCTCTGTGTACTTACTAAATAAGTGCAATAAAGTAATGTGATTTTGAGTACACACTGCAAAACATAGGGTTTGAATTTTGACATCCTCTTGGTGTGATCCTCCTAGAACACCGGCGGTGTTAATTTTAACACCCTAGTTTTTGCAGTGCATGTAGAAAAATTATTATTCACATTACCAGCCTTATCAATTAAAATACATGATTAATGGTACATAAAGATTACTCATTGAAATTACTCAATATAATTGAATGCAACCCGATTACACTTCATTTTATTGAGTAGATAGAGGAAACTATTTTCCTTTCAATTCCAATAACGAAAGATGTTTAATATCAGAAAATTATCATTCTGCATTTTCAATAAATACCACTTTGATAATCAGAAATTTTGGCAATTTGAATTGAAATTAAACGTCAGAAGTCTTTGAAATACAAGTTAACCATTGAGCACCGCAACAGAAATGCCGGCAAACTGCCATCCTAACCTCAAAATGGTTTGTTTTTTACTCATAGTAAGTTTTCAACTGTACTGTACGAGTACTGTGACTCCAAAGGTGAAACATACGCAATGGTCTGTCTGATGACAAAAATCAAATAATATCCATGGGAATGTCAATTTCATTTCAAATTGTACCAATAGAAGTCGTTTGTTTTACGATTTTCAGAAACATTATTTGACACTAATTGCCACTCTTCCTATAATTTTCTTTATTTGAAATTAGTAAGCCTACACGAATCTTGTATTTATTTTCAGTGTCAGTTGGAGCTACTGAAAACTTAAAATAACTATGAATGTAAAAGATACAATATGATTAAAGAGTTGTTTTTAGTGTTTTTTTATTTTATTGAAAATAAAAGTATTAATTCTAAAATACGTGTTGTATGTGTCGATCATTAGAATTAAAATGATTTTCGTCAGAACGCCTCGTAAAATTAATACAAATATAAATGACTTAATAGTAAGATAAAGCTTTCTTCTTGATAAAATAGTGATCTTTGATTCCTTTTACTCTGCAAAAAGTATCCAAATGTAAACCTTCAAGCAATAAACAGATAAATCACAACTTCTTCCACTTAACGTTTATGGAAGTTATTATGTCCAATAATTCACAAAACCCAGGGTTTCAAACGTTGGACATACACTTTGGATGTCCTTAGTGTTTACACATGTATGACGCGTCGACGATGCTGCAATTAGGAAATACAGCAAAATAATGTAAATTTTATGTCAAATACCGGGCGTATAAAACGACTACAACTGGAGCTTTTATTCGATTTTTTCGAGTATTAACATTATCATAAATTATTATGAATTTTCAATTATACTATTAAGTACTAAGGTTTACAGGAAAAATACTATACATTTTACAAGAAAATTCTGGCAGCAATTCTGCTAACAAAACCCCGTAAAATACAGTTTTTACAGGTTCCATTTCAAATTATATATTTATATCTTGATGTAATATATTTTACATTAAGTATTAAGTATTGATTAAATCAATTCTAATTACAAAATAAAAAATAGAACCTCATCAGTCCTCTTTTCTAGCTTCATTGACATATTTTGCCTGTAAGAGATGATGACGGCTAGAAAATCATACAAAAGCATAGTCATTTCTAGCGCCCTCGGCAGGCAATAGTATGTTCAACATCACCATCTGAGGCGATCGATCGACTCTTTTTTAGTACGCCAAACAGGCGAATGTGCATTCGTCTCCTTTGACATAGAAACAGAGGACGTTTTTTAGTTTTTGCAAACAGACCAATCACTTTATAATTAAATTTGACAAGGAAAACAAAGGATAATTGAATTGAAAGCGTGCTCAAAATGAAGAACGTTTCAATGTCCACATGTACACATAAAATCATTTTCCTAATATGTTTCAAATTTTAGATATCAAAGTTCATAATTCTCTAAAACTTCAATCGCCGATATCTCGAAATGTGACTTTTGGTCGATTGGCCTGTTTGGAAGATTCGTCACGAACACTAAGGACATCCAAAGCGTATGTCAAGCGTTTGAAACCCTAGGTTTTGTGAATTATTGGACATAATAACTTTCATAAAGTTAAGTGGAAGAAGTTGTGATTTATCGGTTTATTGCTTGAAGGTGTATATTTTGATACTTTTTGCAGAGTAAAAGGAATCAAAGATCACTAGTGTATCAAGAAGAAAGCTTTATCTTACTATCAAGTCATTTATATTTGTATTAAATTTACGAGGCGTTCGGACGAAAATCACTTTAATTCTAATGATCGACACATACAACACGTTGTTTATAATGAATACTGTTATTTTCAGTACAATAAAACTAAAAACAACGCTTTAATCATATGGTATCTTTTACATTTATCGTTATTAAGTTTTCAGTAGTTCCAACTGTCACTGAAAATAAATAAATACAAGATTCATGTAGGCTTACTACTTTCAAGTAACGAAACCACAGGAAGCGTATATTGGCAATTAGTGTCAAATGACGTATCTAAAACTCGTAAAAATAAACGACTTCGGAGTGTATATCAGAACAATTTGAAATGAAATTGATATTCCCATGGATATTATTTAAATTTTGTCATCAAAAAGATCATTGCGTATATGTTTCACCTTTGGAGTCATAGCACTCTTAGAGTAGTTGCTCTTATACTTTCTGTTGTTGAAAACTTTCTATGAGTAAAAAAAACTAACCATTTTGATGTTAAGATGGCAGGTTGCCGACAAACTTTCAGAGTTGATTTCAATTCAAATTGCCTACTTTCTGATTATCAAAAGGGTATTTATTGAAAATGCAGACTGCGAATTTTCTCATGTTAAACATATTTCGTTATTGGAATTGAAAGGAAAAATATTTTCCCTTGTATCTACTCAATAAAACTAAGTGATAATCGGGTTGCATTCAATTTTATTGAATAATTCAGATTTCAGATTTCCGCTAGTTTTATTAAGCGGTTTTCATTCAGTCAGTAAATTTATATAATGATAATTCGTCGTGTCACGACATAGTGTCGAATATGATTTTTTGTCAAATTGAGTTAATAGGGATTTTGTTGCATTTATGTACTCTTTAATTGTACCAAAAATAAAAGTGAAATTAATCTCCTAACCAAAATAGCCGCAATCGAATAACACGCATTTGTATATAACGGGTTTCACAAACAATCAATACGTATTCGGAGCTTGCGTGTCCAAATATCTCCAAAGAATACAGATAAATTGTGAAACGAATACTTAATCGCTGGGACAAAGATTGCTATTC
Organism: Ophioderma brevispina; assembly: GCA_023653785.1. NCBI lineage: Eukaryota > Metazoa > Echinodermata > Ophiuroidea > Amphilepidida > Ophiodermatidae > Ophioderma > Ophioderma brevispina. Next base: position 107,513 of record JAMKCH010002289.1, on the reverse strand, counting down.
AGTGATCAACATCGAAATAGGTCATCAAATTTAAGGCAATCGGTGAAATTACCTTTCTTCATGAGGGATGGTCAGGGATTTCACAATTTTAATTTTTTGGTTTTAATATGTTACTTGTAACTTATTGAAACATACGGTCTGTGCCTCGTGAAAAAGAAGTGATCCACGTTTGTCAGTTTTACACACATTGTGGACAAAATACACCAATTTATTATATTTATTTGGGGGGGCATAGTGACATTAACCTCGTATTACCAAAGCGGCAGGAGTAACCACCCAGGTAAACTGTCCCTCGGTGCGCAACACAAACGTTAAAAAAGCTTTCGTTAAGTCTTCATATAATTATTCCTTCTGAAATTTTGCGAAACAACTGTGAAGGTAGCACCCTACCGTGGTTAGCGTCGAAGTGCGATTGGTGGTAGTGGTTCTAATACATCTCTATACCATTATTGAAAATGCATCATTCTGATGGTCAGTTTACGGCCAATTATTCTGCAATATGAGCCGATAATGCATGTTTCATTTATCATATTTCATAATCAGCATACAACTACACATAAATAAGGCATATTAACTTAAAAACCCTATACAAACAAAACAAAATAAAATAAGTTTTTTAGTTAATAGAATAGAAATTGTAGATAAAATATCATCTATGGGCTCATAATGTATCTCGGGCTGAGAAAAAATAAAAAATAATGGGGCGCCATATTTAGTTTTTCCGGACCTCGAGGACATAATTCGCCTATAAAATGATAACTGCTTACTCTTTTAGCGTTTATTTCTTTGTTTAATATTGTGCACTGTGTGGCTCTAAAATTATATATTGATTAAAACTAGTCGTTTTCCATATATCATTGGGCCAAAAACCCGCATGCAAATCAATCTTCCTACCTTTTTTTAATGCAAAATTCATTTTTTCATTTTATACTCTGAAGTGTGTCGGTGGGAAATGCCACTTTTGCCAACTGTGTGAACTTTGGACGTCATTTGTGACGCCATACTAGGTTAGTTGGAAGCAGTAGGAAAACGGTGGAACCAAGCTTCAACGGGTATACCAACATCGAAATATATATTGCTTTATATAATGAATTCCCAGGGTGTTTAACACCCCACCCTTAGTAAAAACCGTGTTACAAAAATAAGATGTTAAACATAATTGCGAAAGTTTGATTTTCTTTGATGTTCAAATTTGATAATTATGCAACTAAATAATTACTAATAATACATCATTTAAAAAAAAAAAAACTCGCCTTTCAGGAACAAATGATATTTTTCTTTGGGAAGGTGTTTGTAAAGCGTTAGTGCCCTAAATTGTTAGATTATGTTAGCTGTTATGAGTTATATACCAATTTAATGGTTTAATTAAGTTGGTATATATTTTAAGGGGACCATTACTTTAAAGATAGGAACTATATTAATGAGAAATTTAAAAACGAGAAAATAGACCACTTATCCTCCATTCCAGACATTTAAATCTTTTCTGAAGTCAATTTTTGAACAGTTCTAGACCAATACTTATTGTGTGGTCGACAACATCATACTATTTATTAATTTTTATATAACATGCATCAAGTTTGTGTTCCTTCTAACTATTTACTCCCGAAATTTATGTTTTTTCTGCAAAAATGAGTTAAAACATATTGGCGACTAATTTAAAGATATTAATTTAAGGAGCCAAATTTGTAAGCGGTTGTAATTTTCTGAATTCGTTGGTCACGTGGTCAGTCTGACGCGATATTTTACAACGACGAAATGCAACAGTGAATGTTTCCCACTTAAACGCTTTATGGAAGTTACAAATTTGAATGGGTTGTAACATAAACACCACAGGCCAATAGACATAGTCATCGTCGTCGTTCTTCTCATCATTGACATAGCCATTCTTCGTCGTCTTCATCATCTTTAGACATCGTCATCGCGTCGTCGTCATCACCATCCTCATCGTCATCATCATCATCATCATATCATGATAAGTAGCAGCTGTAGCATCCTTGTCGTCGTCAAGCTCGATGTTTCTTTCATGTTATTGACCACCATATCACCTCCATCGTTATCTTATTCGTGGCATCATCGGCATCATCATTTTAAATAGTAAATCCCGTAGGCTATAGTAATCTCACCACACCAACATTAGAAATCAACGGGTTTCACGGCAGTCGAATACGTATTCGACTCCTAGAGCACAGCGAATCAACACATGGGGTTTGCCAGACAATCGACAACCACATCAGTGGCCATTGGTAATAAAAACAGTGTTTCTTGGTATTTTAATTACTGTCGTCAGTTAGAACCATTATGTCTTAACATCACACTTAAATTAGCATGTACCTTTTATGTATTTAATTACACGCATTGATAAGTAACTCAAACTTTCAAACGCGTTTTCTCGAACTAGCATTGATGCTGATTCGACAGTATCCAGAACCTACGACGATATATCTATATATATATATTATATATATATATATAGATCTATATACTATATATAGTTAGTATATGATATATTTGAAATGGTTATTAAAGAAATAAATAATTAATCTTTATATGAATAAAAATGTACGAGGTTTGTAATGGCATGAACTCACAAATGGCAGGAAGAGGCCATAATAAGTCTGGTGGATTTGAGCATGACCCCACCATACATAGAATAAAATTAAAATTTAAATATTGATAGGACTTGGGAAAAGGACGGGACGAGACAGTACGGGGACAGGGACAAGACAAACACATAGGGAAAGACAAGACGGGAACATCTTTTAAAAAAGTTACCATTACTCCCACATTTATATTTTAATGAGCATGGCTGAAAAATGTGACTGATAATTTGTCTACATGTACTCAAAACACATTACTTTATTGCGCGTATTTAGTAAACACAGAGAAACATTATCAAGTTGTGAAATATAATCAAACTAAGGTTGCTGGAATCAAAATAATGTTGTAGTGGTATGTTGGAAAATTTAGGAAAGAAAAGAGGAAAAACGAAAAAGATGTTGAGTTCTTTGTTTTACATGGCATTAGTGATCTTAACCCTCGTCTACCTAAGGGGGGGGGGGGGGTTAACACCCCCTCAGGTTGTTCCCCGGATAGCTAAAGCCCCCTTTTTTGTGCCAAAGTATTTAATGTAATTGTCAATTGACTATTCGCTCCCTTTTTATCCAAAACCAAACATCCCCGGGGTATAGGAAAGATAAAAGTGATTCCCCAAGAAGGTTAGAATATCACATTTTCATGATGGGAAATGACTAGTTTTATATAATGAGAGCACTTGAGTGCCTAATAAGGTTTGGGTCGCTAAAGTTGCGAAATAACAATTTCAACCCTATATTCAGTATTTCGCACTTTCCTCAACATATGACGGTCATAAAAGTGACGTCATAATGGGTGTTGGTACTTATTTTGGTACAAATGGAAATAAGAAAACGCTAAGCTATCCTTTGGTACCAAATTTCAGGAATCGGATGTCAGTAAGGAAATCACAAGGGGGTGGGAAAACCCCCACCCGTTTGGGAGTTTTGTTTAAAAAAATGGATTGGGTAGACGATGGTTAATCTGGCTGTCAATTAATCATGTAACTTGTAAACAGGGTAAGCCTATCTTACTATGAACTAGGAATCAAACCTGGGACCCTCTGATTATGAACTCAAATCCCTAATAACCACGATACTATGTTACCATAAAGGCATATATAAGAACCCATTTGAATTTTGGATATATAAATTTTTTTTCAACAATTAATTATATTGTAAATTAAATGGACAAATAGCATACCAAAACGTTAAAGTGTTTCAACAAGAGGTTTTTGCACTATCTATAAAAAAATTGAAGTGAAAATAGGTTACTAATAGTGCTTGTTTATGTCCTTTCTGGGGTAAAAATTATCTGTTGTTATCAACTGTGAATTACCAACTTAGCTGATTTGAATTCTTTTACTTTATTACAAACTGACAACAATCAATTAATTTGCAGCCAAAGGTGTAAACTGAGTAAAATGTTAACTATTTTGCACAATTTACCGTAACTTAATACATGTATCTTTGTGTTATCACTCTTAAATGAAATAAGGGTATTTGTACATATCTCATGCACAGTATAGTGGCAATTACAAAATAAAAAATTATTTAATGTTTATGTTAACAAATATAAATAGTTTATGAATATCTAATGTGTTTAAACTCATCTGGCGTAGATTCAAAAACTGATAAAACCTAGGCTCCTTTTTGCCGGTCACGCCCGGATCGTCGCTTGACAGTCAAGACATCTTACAATCAGTCTACGTAAAGAACACATGGCAGCTAAAATGCATATTGTTGTTTTATACACACTACTAAACATGCATCTTGTAATTACGAAATAACGCGCGCTTAACAGTAAAAACAAAAAGAACATCAGAAAAAGACAAGACTTGACCGTAATTAAAAAGATAGTAAAATACTTTTTGTCAAATTTCAGGCCTATTACGAAACCTAAATTTATTTTTTTTTTTAAAAATATTTTTTTTAGTGTTTTACATTTTTGTATAATTTCACATTGTTATATATACACTATTATTGGATTCTCAATTATAAATGATTTGACAGGAAAAATACTGTAAATCTGATAGGAAAATACTGGGAGCAATTTCTTTACCAACAAAATCCCATAAAAGACACAAGTTTGTAGAGTTTCGATTCAAATTCACTTTATATTCAGTTTTAATGCATATGTTTTACCAAAATTAACTGAACTTTTACTGTATATGCACCGTAAAATTTTGGTTGAACATTTGGGAAGGCCTACTAAGTTAGGATGTTCGCAGTGCTTTTTTGATCTCTACACATTCACGTAATCTATGTAATTAACTCGCCAAAATATATATTTTCAGGGTTTTATGAATCAGTTTTACAGTATACTGTCATTTTCACAGTAGTATTTCGGCAGGATGCTGTCAGTAAAATACTGGAAAAATTGATAATATTTTTGAGAGGATGTAGCCCGCATTGTCATAGCCCATCGTATTAATGTTATCTAGCTTAGACCCGGCCATCTTGTACTACACTGTACTCAAATCTATCTCGTCCAGACTTTCTATAGTTTCACACTCCCCTACCACCCACAATTGACTCCCAGTCGCAGGAACTCTAACTCGCACGAGTGCCGCCACGCCGAGGAACCCTCCTATGATATTTTATCACCCCCCCCCCCCCCTATTCCAATGAGCGTATACCTCTGCTAACTTATATAAGCTGCCGTGCTTTTCGGTGGTTTTCAGATACAGCTAAACAAACGAATGCAGATTGGAATGTTTGGAAGACTTTCATTGGCGTTTGGGTTCCCTCTGATTCTAAAAGTGAAAAAATCTATTATATCTACAAATTGGAATGTTATTTTGCTTCAATATTTGGTATATGAAAAACGAGCTCGTGATATAGTATCAAAATATCAAAAAACTCCAATTCGCCAAAATGGTCGATGGGCCGTTTGGAAGAACGTGACGATATGAATGGTGACTGGGGGGTGAGATCGAAAGGCCAAAAGGCCAGACAATGAGTATAGTACTGGTTTGCTTGCGGGTTTATAAAGTGAAGGGGGCTACAAACTCAAATGCTGCCACCGGGTATTCTTAAGCATCGGATGTTGGACAAAGAGACTGAGGAAGTCCTATCATAATAATAATAATAATATAATAATTAATAATAATATTTTGCTGGGAAGGACTACAGTCTTCAGTTTATTGTAATTTTTATAGGTTTGTCTTGCTTTCATCCATGATACCCAGGAATAACTTTGGAACGGACATTCTATTGCATCGTGAGTGTTCTTTCATTTTCATTTTAATCTTTGCTTGTGTAAGTCTGGATTTCAATATGGACCAAATTACAACATTAGAACACTACGGCAGGTTTGGTCACTTAGTACAGTGACCTTCGCTCGGACTTTACTGATCATCTGATTGTCTCCACAAAACAAGTATTGATGCTCGTACGTTCCGCATCCCTACACTTACACAAGATTGGTTGGTTGGTTGGTTATGTTGAATGGCGCCGTCAACTTATAAGTATTTGAGCAAAAGCAAATACGTTAAAATAATGGCCGCCAATATGGGGGTGAGACAAGTTCAAAGGGTTACATTAGTTGACTATTTTGAAGGCTTCGCAGACTTTCATGTGGTACTCTTTACATTGTGGACGTTCGCAAGGGACAGGTTGAGAAGGAAACACCGCATGCACAGCTTGAGTAAGTTGGGATCGGCTACTTGGGAGCAAAAGCAGACCTTTGGGGTGCGCGTCTTCAAGGATGATGTAAATAGATCTGCGTCGCATCATCACTATTCATACTGGTCCACTAACCATATGCGATGACTCACTGTGATCGGGATACCGTATAACGGTACTAACGGTCTCTTATCGAGCGGAGGATTGAGTTATTTCCATATCCTTTTCCTCACATCGCGAGGGCTGGCACATTTCCTGGTCACTCCAAGGTTTTGTGTCACCATCTGGATTAGGCTTGGGAGTTTGCGCGGCCTTTTCTTCCGGGTCACTATTGGGCGGCAAGCCGCCTTTGTCTCGTCTTTGTATTAGAAGGGGAATTCCTCTCTTTTTATTCTTCTCGTCATTCACGGGCGAAGTGAGTAGGTCACAGTTCCGAAGCAATGCAGTGGTGGTTTCCAACTGCGCTGAGAAACTGGATCACTTACAACCAGACCAGTGGACTAGCTATAATAAAGAGGTCAGCATTCTTCTTCGTGACAATGGCATTTTGATTTGGCTTGTGAAAACATTTAATCCGTCAGTGCAGGCAAAGCAGTTTGCACTATCCTTATGGATTCTCAGTTCCCCAAAGCTGCCAACCTTTTAAATTCAAGGAGACAAGAAAACATCCAAAACCTCATTATATTGAACACGACGCAAGTGCTTCTAAAAAAGGCTAGTTTTACGAACTCTCAAAACACCTCATTAAGAAAAAGGGCATTTGGAAAAAAAATTGCAAAACCGGAAGACAAAAAAAGCTTCCTCAACAAGCTCTTAATAAGACTCACCAATAAATGAAGAAAGATCGACCTCAAAAAACTAAAGAAGGGTGGTTAAATAAAATCAACACCAGGAAAAAGCCTTCTACCATAAAACTTTTGGAAGTTTGCAGGACAATGTGCCAAAGGCACCCTGGGCAAAGAAACAATATCACCTGCCTTCGGGATTTTAAATTGCAATCCCAATATTACAACGCACATATGGTACGTCTAAACCGGTCGATTATGGATGACCTAATTGGTTTCCATGTTTAACCAACGGATGATCATAAACCATCCGTTCATATGGACCCTATCCGTCCACGTGACCTTCGGAAAATTCTTAATAAAAATCACACCAACCTTCAGCTCCCGGTCCTGACGACCTGATGTATGGCTCCTAAGGAAACTCCGGCCACCCAAAATATCTTGGCTACTTTTTCACGAAAGCTTCTTGATACGGGTGACCCTTCCAAGGATTGGTTCCTACTAGACCTAGTGACTTTAATTTATAAAGCTGGCGAAAAAGAAGATCCGTCTAATTCAGGAGATTCCTTAATCCTGTGTGGATTATACTTTTACCAAATAATATCAAACGGATAGAAACTTACTCATTTCAATAGGATTCTTGTCACAGACCCAAAAACTTTCCTTAAAGGTATCAACGGAAGCAGCGAGCACACAATTGTGATGCAAGAGCTGACCGTGCGCATGCACAAAAAAGCGAAAAACGCACCCTCCAGTGTTACCTTTTTCGATTCTGGCCGAATGCTTTTGGGTCTGTGGAACATTAAACCTGATCGACCAAAACGCTCCGTAGATAAATAATATAACTGTCCAATTTGTAGTTATGGTGACGCCCTTTATCAAGGTTAAATTGGTAGAGTCAAAAACAAAGAACTGGACCTCTGAACCCTTTCAGTTAAACCGGCGGAGTATTCCAAGGTGCTCCCTTAGGCCCCATTATATTTTGCTGGTGTTTATACTCTATTACTCAGCATCTCAAACTAGAAAGAAAACAGTTTTGGCTATAATTTAAACGGGTTGAATGACAAATATTACTCTTCCATTTGCTGATGATTTTTGTGATACTCTGACAAACGCAGACATCAAAAATTAATGGATCAAATTAATAATCTTGCCAGGTTCTATGAACCTTACTCTTAAGCCAAACAAGTTGTTAAATATATTCTATTCGAGCGGTTTCCTGCACTCTTGAAACTTCTTTCATGATTGGTAATAATGTTTTCAAGCACTCTCAAATCGCTCCTGAAAAGTTTCTTGGTTGTCAGATCAAATTTAAAAGGTAAAACTAAAGAATTCTGATATGAATGTACTAAAACTCTCGGAGTACATTTCAAACTATTGATAGCTCTGCCATTCGCAATTGATACAAGCCTACGTGTTTATGTGCAAATATGTGCTGCCCTCGTTGAGGTACATTTTTGACTGTTCATGAGCTCACTGACCCCAGCTTGACCACTTCTTAGATCATATGGCACCCACGTATCAAATCATACCTGTGGTTATTGACACCTATAGGGCCTACCACTGCTTTCATTCATAGCCCTATGCCTCGCTATCCCTAAATATCCGATTGTTTGTACCCGAAACTTCTCACGCTCTTCCTTTCGCCAGGTGTATGATAAAGGGCTTGATGATCGTGTTCTCCATGCCAGCATCCAAAATGTCCAGAGAAAGACTATGGAAACGGAAGATGGCTAAAAATGGCATTGGCAAATGGAAGGAAACTTTGAGATTGCTATTGAATCCTGTGCCAATGGAAGTCAATCAAATGAAGAATGTTACAGGAACAAATCAAAAGCCTTTCATCACCAGCGGAAGGATGTCGGAGAGAGTATATATCTCCCACTTGTCCAACAAGGGAATCTTCTTAAACTTATTGAGTCGAACAAATTGATCTTAATGGAAAATCTATTATTTATGATCTCCATAGGGGGCGTCCTGGAGTTTGGCCGTCGGTTCATAGATGTTATTGCTAATTTTACAAATCTCAAACATGGGGGGAAAAGGGACAAAAATACTAAATGTAATTTCTGTGGCAATAAGAAAATCTACACCATATTCTAATAATATGCTCCACATCCTAACCCAAGGGAGATGAGATATACATGGAGGAACAATTCCACATTATGAACCATTCTTAAAACATCTTAATGGACAATCGTTCATGCTGATGCCGCGGTGAAAAATATGTGATGCTGTCCGGGTTCTAAATCAATGGTAGTACCATCCCACCAAATATCCTTCCAAAAACAGTCAAACGTCCCTGACCTGTTATTGTTGACAATGCTCAAGAAACGGCATTCATGCAGTTGAACTTTACAATTACTTCGAGTGATCTATTACTTCTGCCCATAACCGCAAGACTGAAAAGTACAGCGCCCTTAATTTGAAATCAATTATGGTGATTATTAGTTTGGTTTTGAGCTGTATTAAAATTGGGTCCCGTGGGCTAAATACTAAAGAAAACAATGACAGGGTTGCGTTCAATTTTAGTTCATGGGTCAAAAACCAAAGAAACATGTCTACCACGATATTTCTAAAACGCTTCATGTGCAGTTATGTGATTTGGAATGCAAGAAGACAGAGCGCCAAGTTGGGAGGAGTGTCCTTATCTTAAGATCCTAGGCTAGTCCTGTTCAACACTCCACCAAGAAGGCTGTGTGTTCTTCTAGTAATTTATAGGTTTTTTTTTTGTTAATAATTTCCTGCCTGGTATCAGGTTTTTAAAACCTCTCTTGTTTTTTATGGTATTGTGTCTATTGGTCCTGTGGGTTAGTGTTTTCCTTGTATGGATGGGTCTGCCCATTTTTTTTTTTTTCCGTTTTTATTCCGGAATATATGTTACGTCTGTTATCATCACTAATAAATGATTTGAAGGCAATAATATAATATAATATAATCATTTTAATAGCGCTTAAAACTATATTCTGTGTTCTCTTATTTTAGTTTTTTGCAGTTGGGCAGTTAATACCACTTAATCTAAGGTTGTGTGTTGCAGGTGGTATAATGCCGTTGAAAAAAAACCACTGAAAACTAATAAAAATTTATAGATAAGGTGACTGGTCAGGATTTGTAGTCTCTGGAAAATCATTAGTATGGATTTACAAAGGCATTGTTTATGCAACATACAACCCCGGATTATCTGGTATTTACTTCCACCCTAGTCGCCAAAGGCCACTAGGTGGGATAGAAAAATATAATCGGGCTTGGACTGAACCTGTCAGAGGAATTTTTAATTAGAAACAAACCAGTGAACAACTACCGTGTTGTCCGAAAAACGCTCTGCTCTAATAAGCCATTTCAAGAAAATGAGTTAAGTTTACCGTCGCAAAAAGATCGTGCACGGTGTTTTTTGAAGATGTCCAAAATGGCTTCCAAAATAGCGTGGGCGTAGCATGTTCGTGTTGTCTTATGACGAGGGTGACGCTATTGCAACACCGTAGTAGTGCAAAGTTGTAATAGTTTAATTAGTATGAAACTTGGACCAGCGGTAGGTGCGAAATCGCGTCCGCCTGCCGCCTGCTCATCCGTTTGTATTATTGGTTAATCAGCGAAAATATGAGAGTGATTTTTGACTTTCATTTTGAACTGTAATAAACGCCCTCTTTTTTTGAAAAATGCCACCGCCCGGGGCGTTTATTAGGACAATACGGTAAATATTAAAGCTACGAATAGTTTTGACACGAAGGGCTGAATTAAAATAAGCCATGGCGGAACTATAGTGATCAATAATATAGTCTTTCTAGGGCTCTGTGTTAAGCGAATGCGAAATAATTTTTAAGATTTTAATCTTACCAAGATTGGATCAAACATATGTTTATTACATACATAAATCAGTTTTGGTTAGACACCACCTGTGTATAATAAAAATAAAAAGGAATGCACGAGTATAGTCTGTCCGAGGTGCTATGACGAGACACTACAAATATTGGCTGCCGTGTGGTCGTGTTTGGTACTAGGTATGGCGAATGACAGTTATTATAAGCTATTGCAGGGTCAATCACGAATTTTAAAACTGACAGTGACATTTACTCACCTTGACTTACAAATCATACCTAATGTCACCGATTCTTATTTCTAACGGATGTGCAAGTTCATGTCAGTGTACATACGAGGATGTTTGGCATGAATAACTGGGCCAACATGAAAGAAAACGGAAGGACTAAAAGTATATAAAATTTGCCGTTATTAAAATTCCACATCAAAAACTTGCAGGAAACATGTTTACATAATACCCAGAAAGAATTGCTTTTTTTTTTTGCATTTACCAGCCCAAAGCCGTACAACCTGAGTTTCTCCCTGTAGAGGGCCAAAGCGTAGGGATTGTTGATGCGTTTTCCAGGACGATTTCAGAAGCTTCCTGTGCTTAAACCTCGTTCCTACCAAATAAGGGGATGGGTCAAACCATGGGGTGAGTACTACCCGGCACCCCTAGTAAACTTTTCATCAAAGCCACCAAAATATAAAAGCCAAGGAGGTGGTAAAGGCCCTCTTGAAGCATTGGTAAAACGTGTTACAAAAAGGTTTGCTAATACGAGGGATTAACCAGTACTCGTTGGGCCAACTATTAATATTGCATTTGGACTGGGGAGGGAGCCCATGATGTTTCCCATTCTGATTAAGCCTCTATAGTGATCGACCACCCATGTGTCACCAGAGGAAAAGTTTGGCTGCACGTCTGCTCGCTCAGGCGCGAAGCCTGATCTGTGGCTGCTGCGTCTGACCTAGAGTTGTCATCCTACGTACATCTCCTCTTTATATTTGCTCAACTGAGGCGCTCGAAAGTCCGTAACATTCAACTCCCTGTTACATTGATACCACTGAAGCAAATACGATTAGTCAGATGTTTGAGAGTTAATGTAGCTATAAATGCGTTACGTTGACTTGATTTAATTTTTCTACTAGTCTGCATACAGGTATCAATAGATTTAGGCGTGGAATTGAATTTCCACGCAACTGCACAGTCCCAATTAAAATGCCCATACCTTTGAAAAGTACTAGAAGGTGACACGATGGTTGACTAACTATTAGTATAACGTTCTGGGGCACGGCTCTGTTGCAAATACTTTACGTGTCGAAGATATTTGATTTCTCGTAAAAATGATTTACCTGTTGCATTAAAATATTGTATCATATGAAACATTTAATATATTGCAATGCTGGTAGTATGTTGTTCATTTGCGCATTCACAAATATCAACATGATGACCATGATTGGACAATGTAGACAAACCAATAAGCAATCATTTCAAATTTAATATTGCGTCAATAGATGCAGAGATTTTTCAAGGAAATACCATACTCCACCACAGGTCCTTAGATCTTGTATAGCGTATCTGAAAATTCAATCGCGTCAACAAAAAGGTCCAATTAAGCATCTGGTCGGGATCATCCAAGGTAATTGTTACCTTGTCAAAGCGAGAGTACACTGAAATAGGCACACAGTTTTAATTTATCATCTCCAATAGAGTCAGGGGTTGAAACTAGAGGATACCTGGGCCATCTGCCACTTCCATGTCATCTTAACTTTGTGTGATTACCACACGTTGGTTAGGTTTCCAATAGGTCATAGCAAATGGACTGTGGTGGTTGGAGAGGTGGTTGTGTGGGGAAGGTGGGTAGTGGTCGTGAGTGTTTGTAGTGGGCAGTGTTTGTAGTCGGTGATGTAGTTGTGGTCGGTGACGTGGTCGTAGTTTGGAGAAGTAGTTGTGTTGGCGATGGTCGTAGGGAGTCGGTGAGTGTTGTAGTTGGCGATGTCGTAGAGTTGGCGATGTGGTGGTAGTGCGATGTTGTGGTGTTGCGATTGTGGTTTGTGGTTGGAGAAAGAGTAGTAGTGGGAGCTTGTCAGAGGATCAATAACTAAAAATCAATGGATAAATTGGCCTATGAAGTTACAGAATAAATCAATATGACCTCGCTAACTGTAACGTATACATAGCAATGGACAACATACGAGTGTCAATGAACATTTTATTCCATGATGGCCATATTTGAAATAATGGTCATCTAGCTAGATGACACTTCCGCAAAAAATAATGGTCATTATGAAACAAAGAAACATTACTATAGGAATTGGTGTAGAAAAACCGTCTATCATTGTCTGGGGAAGGGATTATTTAAAGTCTAATCACAGTATGGACACCTGCCCTGTCGCAACAACTCCTCGTAATTAAGGGAGTTATTTGCGAGACAAACATCTAAAAGTCTGTCAGGCTGATGCCACAGCGTACGTTATCCATGATGTCCCCGTAAGCGAGATTGTAATTTAAAATTAACACATAAGCTATGGTGGCGCTTTGTGCCGTATAGGAATGATAGTCACATGGGTCATTTACAGGAAAAAAGATTAATTCCACACTTTATAGATACTGTTAACTACTCTGGGAATCAAATTAGGAATTAATTTAGGGGAATACCAATTATCTGGACTTCTTATATAACTATTTTGCACAAAGAACCGGGTACTGATTATTTTTGGATTTTTGTAAGATAAATCACAACGGGGATGTCCCATGACAAATGAACATTTTAAAAATAGCAATTCGACAAAAAAAATATACTTTAATCATCCCGAAATCACCCGTTAATTCCAAATAGACCATGACTATAGCAATGACAGAGGTGGGCTCCCTAAGACGCCCAACTCTGTAACAACGTAGAGGAACATTGTGATCGCTCATCCGACCTTCGAATAAATGAAAATAATGGACCAGAAGGTCTTATGGCATACCGATGCAAAGAACCAGGAGATAGTGTGCTCAGTGGCGGTCGGAATGCTTCCCACACATTCACCCAGGATGTGCAATGGGTGGGCGTGCAGTTAACAAAACATCGCACCATAATTTCAGCCTTAAGGAAGGCGAAGCCATCAACATTAACCAAAATCTTAATGCTTTTCACGAGTCCACTCATTAATGATATACATTCGTTGTGTCAGTTGATCGTGTATTACTGAATTATAAGCGTATCTGAACTGAGGGTAAAGGACATTGGGATGTACAGTGCTGCTTTGACACCTGGACCACTGCCCTTGTCTGGTGAGTGATTGTTGACACCAAAGACGACAGTTAAGCCGAAACACAGATTTCCTATATGGGTTTTAGGTTCAATCAGCGTGAGTATACAATTCATCCAGACTGAATGCCCAAGATCGAATATCCTCTGGTAGAGTATACCCCTGATTATCATTGCTGATAAGACTCGTACACATGCGAATATAGGAAGGAATCTGGTGCTTTTATTTAAAGAAAAAAGTTAGGCTTATGTCACTTTCAACGTTAAAAATTATTAACGAGTATCCAAAATGGTGGCGAATAATTGGATAAATTCCATTTAATCCTTTGCTCCGACGTTATGTAAATAAAGGTCTCAAACAACCATTCACGAACCATAATGGTGTCTAGAGATTTGTTTCGCTTGCTAGTTTCTGACACGTCTCGCCGGCGGCTCGACATGGTCAGAAAAAAGCAAGCTCAAACACATCTCTAGAAGCTATCATTCGCGCAAATTGGTCTGTTTGGGGTATATTTTATCTAATACATAGTTTTCCATACAAAAAGGGACCATATGTGATGTAATGTATTCCAGAATTGGAGTAGTCCTTCCTTGAATCCTAGAAGACCCAAGGCAACACTATTATTAATAATTATAGTAAGAAAAAGTAGATCATATGTAGAAAAGTTATATTAAAGCATTAGAAACTTGTAAACTGCTCCGGGTGGATAAAAACGCCTATCTCGCTGTTACAAAATAATAACAAAACGAACGACCCTGACGGACTCTTGAATCGCGTGTAAAACCTCAATACATGCAATAATTTTAGAACTTGTGCGTCAATGTTACGTATCAAAAGTATATTCTTCTGAAAATGTATGATCTAGCTAAGACTAAGATTCTATCCAATAAGTTTCTAGCAAATGACCAAAAATATCAGCACCTACATGTGTTTCGTGGGAGAGTAGTGGTGGTCGCGATGTGGTTGTGTAGGAGATGTGGTTGTTGTTGGCGACGTAGTGTCTTTGTTGTTGGCGACGGGGTTGTAGCGGCGAGTGAGTTGTAGTCGGCGACTGGTTCCCCCGTAGTCGGATGATGTCGTTGTCGTAGGAGCTATGTGAGAACAAGATCATGTATTAGTATTATTAATATTGTTGTTTGTTCTTTTATACATTATTATTATTGACTTTATACCTTTAATGGTTATGATGCGCTTATAATAAAGAACAAATAAAATATTAATGACAAATAAGTATGCAAATTTCGAATTTTGTTACGCGAGCTGTCTGTAAGAGGATGTGGCCTAGACAGACCGTCTCACGAACTCATTAGAATAATGAAATAATTAAAATTTCACCTTAACGTTAGACTGTTGTGCCATGATATTATCATAATTAAGAAATGTACCTATTAGTTACTGTTGCGTATTTTTGGCAGGTTATGGTTTTGAGATGTCCTAGGGCGTCACTAAGGTACCTCTCCATAATTACATTTAGTGTGTAATTGAGTGCACCTGCTCAATTGACAAACCCCCCTACGTTCAAGATTGGTAGTAAAAAAAACACTCCTAAAGCACACTTTACCAGCACCATAAGAAACTATTTACAGCTCAAATTGGAAGAGCTTTTGGGGATGCTTGAAAAAATGCCTTATAGATGGTTAACAGTGAAACAGTTTTCATGTTGCAATATAAGGGATGAGGCCATTTTTGCTGGTCGCGCCTCTTATTGAGTTTGAAGATAATTCGAATGCCATTCTTAAGACTAAATTCGTTCTTTGATGTGAACGAACCAGTAACCTATCGACGTATCATGTTTGATGAATGAACATGCAGTGTTGTTTACGTATAAGCATGGACCTAATAGAGAGAAGGACAAACAACGCGAAAACCACCATTTACCTAATTCGATTACCCATTCATCTCGACAAAAGCTAGGCAATCGATGTGCATTCATGTGCATACACCGAAGCCGTCTGTGATCTATATCTCTTTGCCGCGGTCGATGAAGTGACTACAGGAAAAGCTGTCCACAAAACTTTGTAATTTGTCCGGAAGCTGTGACCCCTGACTGTAGGGGTTTTTGGAAAGTGCATAGTACATTCAATTTCCCAACTTTTTTGGCAAGTTGTTGTCACCAAATAGAGGAGAACTTTGTTCAGAAAATACCGAAAACCCCATCAAAATCCGTCATTACTTTGTGGAGCTACGACTGTAGAAAATAAGTTTGCTTTTTGGGTGATTTTGTGACCCGTAATTGTTAAAAATCTTGTGAAATAAATATGAATATGTTCCGATCACTTCCGACTCTTGAGAAACGGTGTTATGAAAGTTAAATGTACCATGTAACAATGTATAACTTCTGAACTGGTGCCCAAGCGCGCCCACTACGTGTAATTGTACCTCGAAAACCCACCAAATTGTAGTATTTTAACTTCCGGTTATGTTGAATTTGTTTACCGTTGTGGCTGTTTGATAGCCGACACCATGTCGAACTGATTCCAATGTCAGTTTCATATGTGATAAGTCATACTTTATACCTAATTAAATTTATAAATGATAAATTAATTAACCTTCGTCTTCCGAAGGGGGGGGGGTGGTTGTCACCGCTCTCTTCTATTCTTTTCGACCTACTAAAACCCCATTTTCCGGTGCCAATTGACATTTCATGCTCCGTTTTATGCCCCTCCCCCCATTGGGGTATAGGAAACGTAAAGAGTTATCCTAAAGTGATGGATAGGGTGTGGCAATCACCACGCCCCCCCCCCCATTTCGGGAGGGAAATACCAACACGCCTAGTACGGCATGCCTATTATATCAAGGACATTTGATTTCAGTTGCAATAGATAGCAGGTCCTCCTCTTTCCTTTGATACCAAAATGAGTACAACATACTAACATTGTCATAATGACATGTGTCTCTACATGATGGAAAATGTTTAAGTGTTACAATATTATTTTTGAGCCAGTAAATTTGCAAAATATCAATTTCTATTCATATATGCAGCATTTTCATATTTTATTACCTTATGACGTCATAGTGACGTCATCAGTGGTTTCTACATATTTTGATACCAATGGAAAGAATAAACTATTAGCTATACTGTAGGTACTAAATTTATATGAACTGGATGTTCAATAAAGAAAATTCAGGGGGTGGTACCCCCTTCCGGTGTGTTGTTACAAAAAATTGCTTATGTAGACAAGGGTTAATAAGTAATAGTTTAAATGATGAAATGGCATGCTATTAGGACGTTTTCCATTCATTTCAGAACAAAATTTTCCTGATCTTTAAATTTCATCTTTCCAATATTGCAATTTACATCATTCAAATAGTGAGGCGGGCTGAATTTTCGCAGTATGCTCAAGAGCGATTGCCAGTCAGCCCTCCTGCTGAGAGGGTGATTATGGTGGGGATTTTAATAACAAAAGGCGGCAACATGATAGGGTCTTTGAAACTAGTGTGTTGTTGGTCATTCTATCGACTATGTCCATGGTATAAGAGAGCGTGCCCCTATCGATAACTTTCTTTTAACGCAAAATTAATGTCGGCCAGACATGTGTTGCCCGTTGTCTACTTGATAAGAGAGCATGTCACTTGAATACACCCCACGAGTACATGGGAAACAAATGTTCATTTTTTAAATAGTCTAAGCGATAATGCACATTATAACGCCCTATTTACTACTCTACTGTTATGTAAAGTAAATTGCGTGCCGAGCAAGCTCGTCCGCGGAGTGCCCATCTTTCTTCCCTAGCGTTTTGGGCCAGACTCCTCCGTATTGATTTTTTTGTGTGGGGGGGGGGGGGGGTCGCCCCCACTCCTCCCGCCACAGCGAAGTCCTGTTACTTTTTCCCACATTGATTAATGCTTTGGGGGTACCCATTATACACCTGGGTGGAGAGGAGAAGGACAAATCGCCGGATAAGAATGAATGAGGCCCTCTATAGTTTTTCATGAGAACGCTGACCTTGAACGTTTTGCATGATAAATTGACATGCCCAAGTTTACCCAAAAAGTCGATTTTTTATGTAATAAACAGGCTTTAATGGACATTAAATTTCCATATTTTGAAGCCTTTCCACCCCCAGAAACACAAAATGCCGCTTGCAAGGATTTGCGCTATATTATTTAGCAACATAAATGTGAGTGGCATTTTCTGGTTCTTGGGGTGGAAAGACCTCAGTTTTTGCATTTTTGTTTTCTGGGGGGCCGGACACTAAATGGAATTGCAAAAACAACAACAACTTTTTACATACAAACATACTAAATCACTTATGGTATACAGCTAATCTACCAAGGGCTCTGTTCATTAGCCTTGGATGACATGTTAACAACAGCTGAACCATGCACGTCCTGGGTATCAATAAATCATACTAAAATACAGGGGAGTATTTTGCTCAATACCATGGTGACAATGAAGCTAATTGAACTGGCGCCATGGGAATTGTATTTTTATTAGCTCATCGTGTATTTTAACTGCTCATTATATAAATACCGCGTCATGGGCCATTTTGTTGTATTCCAGAGTCTGCTTGGGGTGAAGACGGTTAATATCCCAATCTTATAGCAGCATATAGCTATATGGTATTTGGGTTTGTTATAAAGAGCCTGCCTCATGTAGCTCTCTTACTTATGACGGACAAAAGATCTATCTATGGGCGTCACTTACACTCTCCATGACAAAGGGCAGCTATGCACATCTTCCTGTTTTCTTCATAAAGCAGATTATACGTCATCCAATGGTCATTGAAATGGAGGCATGCACTAAGCTTTGCTTTTTCCAGAGAGCATGCCCCAGAAGTTTATCAGACTTTTTCTCATTTTTTTCTTGTACAAGTGTATTTTTGGGGATAAAAAACACCTTGCGTACATGATAAAGTAGTTGTCAAATAAACCCAAACTAAAAATTGATGGTGAAATATCACTATTATGATTATAAGAGGGTCCTCCTTCCCTCTTATCCGGCGATGTCCTTTAGGTAAAGCGCTTACTCAAGGCCAACTTACGTTGGCCGTAGTGGGACTCGAAACCCACACCTATTGGAGTGGCGGGACGAATGCTCAATCCACTTGACCCACACGTGCGATGATGGTTAACCTTAAAACGGCAGTTTTTTATCGCTTTGGAGAAACTGAGAGGAGACTGACAGATAGATTCACGGAACACCGTAGAGATGTTTCTCTCCGGATAGGTCCAACACCTGTCAGGGACGATTTTACCACGTCTAACATGTCATTGAGGATATCACAGTTACCGCTTTAAAGCAAGTTCATACCATACGCAGAAAAGACGGGAGGAGCAAGCTATCATCTTAGTATATCAAGAAAGAACAGATAGGATTAAAGTCGGACTAAGAGATTTCGCAATATATTTTTTTTGGTGTATAATTAAAATTGCATCTAGACGAAATCACCTAATGTTTTAATTCCCAAAGTTAGAGATGATCGGATTGGTTCGTTTTCTGTAGTAAGGCAATTATACATAGATCCCGTTTACAACAAAATTTCAGGATCCGGAAATTTTGATAACAAATTGTGATTTTCTATATGAAGGATTCTCGATTTGAGCTTAACTATTTCACGCAGTTGATTAGTATATGGACAATCATTATGTAACATGCAAACACGATTTGTTTGAAAATTGAGTGCGCCCTCATCGGGAAATCTCTGAGTCAGCCTTTAAGTGTCAGAAACTGCCAGGGCCTCGGCGGCTCCCGGTAATGTATTAGATGTCGAATAAAAACGCTTATTTTCGATGGTTACAAATAATACACAACGAATGCCTCAATGCATGCAAGAAATATTAGAGTTTGTGCATTAATATTGTGTGTTAAAAGTTGCATCTTTTCCATTTTACGAATCCAGTGAAGACTAACATTCTATCCAATAAAGTTCCTAGCAAATAGCCTAAAATATCAGCGCTTACAGGTTGTCGTCGTCGGAGACGTAGTGGTGGTCGGTGACGTGGTTGTCGTTGGAGAAGGGGTCGTTGTTGGCGATGTGGTTGTTGTTGGAGATGTGGTTGTGGTCGGTGACGTTGTTGTAGTCGGGGATGTCGTTGTCGTAGGAGCTATATGTAGAACAAGATCATTTGTATTATGTGTACATTAGGTCATGTGTACCTCACACCATTTACGCTCCCATAGAATCTGTACTGCTGGGACACAGCGCCACCAATTCCGTTTCCGCATCGCTAATTGGCCGGCTATTCTTAGACCTGCGCTACGTCATGGGACTCCCTAGCAGCCAGACGCTGTGTTAAAGGCTCTGCGATTAGCTGAACAAGGAATGAAAAAACGGTTTCGCGGTACCTTGGATATCGCGAAAACGACGAATCAGGTGGTCGATCTGATGTTAGAAATGGGTTCCTGACAAAAAAAGACCACTTAGCTCACTAGTTTTTGTAAGCATGGCGTGTGGCATTACTTGGCAGCAGCAATCGAGAATTGAGCCAGCTAATAAGGTAAGAATTGTTCACGTATTTTCACGTTTTTTCGTCTTTTTCCAAATATAAACCTTTCTTATAAACTAGTCAGCTAACTAGACAATTTAGTTAGGAATATTTTGGTGCGTAAATCGTTACGATAGGCCAATAATTTTGGCGCAATATCCAGTGTACAAAAAATCCAAATCAACGCTATTTGAAAGGGTCCGAATATGTTAACAAGTTGTTGTGTACGTGTCCGCCACTTGGTAGACGTTTCATATAGAAGTCCCATTGATGCAAATGAGGTATTACAATTGATTCCGCCATGCGCTGTATGGCGTTGTGCAGTAGCGCTTGACGGAATAAATAGCAATACCTCATTTGCATCAATGGGACTTCTATGAAACGTCTACCGCCACTGGGGCATGTTACCGTCGAAAACTTGTGAACTCCCTAGCGCAGTGAAGATTTGCCAAGGTCGCGTGGCTCAAATTGCTTTCTGACCGTAATTTAACAATGGGCGGCGCTGTGTGCCAAGACGACACGTAAATGGTGTGACCTGTGGACAACACCCCAAAGGAAAACAACTTTCCCGTCGGAATTTCCCCTTGAATTTTACCTCAGGTTTGTAGGGTTAATAGAGATCAACGATAACGAAGTATAAACTGCCACAGATACCTTCGTTGGTGTATAACGGAGAGCCATAGAAATCCAACCTAATTATCTCAAAAACGACGGCAGATTTCAGATCGGTGTTCTTGTTTGTTTTTGTTTTTTACTAAATGATGCACAATCCAAAGTTAGAAAAAAAGGGGAAAAATTATTTTGCGTTGTAAAAGATGCCTTAAAACAGATATTGGCTCCATAGGAGCTCATAGGGAACCCTTATACACTAAGTGTAAAAAAGCAAGAGTAATTAGTACAGATAGTATTAGACATGATACAAATAACACTTAGTACCTTTCTTTTAAAAAAAACATCACACGTGAGGCTTGCTAGAATATTACATTCATATTTCAATCCGTATTTAAAGAAATTTCACGAGCATAAAGAATTACAGATGTTTCAAATCATTTCGTAAAAGCAGCACTGCATGGCACATTTTCGGAAAATATCATTTTTTTTTTCAATTTGTTCGCAAATGATGGTCTAGTTGTCAAACTTTTCAAAAGCATTTTACCGTGTATTGAAATACGACATTGAGAGATGGCCATAATCATGTATTGAATTCTGACATCGAGAGCAAGCCATAATATTCGGCAATGTCAGGATACATGTGTGAATTAAATCATACTTACATGTTGTTGTTGTTGGCGACGTAGTAGTAGGTGGAATTTCTGGAAATTAAATAATATAATAGTAAAATTATATTTACCAGTATTGATAATTGTAGTCTACAAAGACCAAAGCAAATCAACCATAAACGCGCAATACAAAATAACATGTAACATTTGGGGAAAATTCCCATGAGACAATCTTGGTTTTCATCTATATATGTATTCTATGCTTTACATGGGACAGAAATATTGTTAACATTCACCATCGAAGTTTTATCGGTTTCTTTAAAAATCAGCCCGGAAATCTGTTGTGTTACTAACAACACCAAATTGGCCCTTCTCTTTTTTTCTGAAACCGATCACGTGGATACTTTTTTTCAAATGGTAAAGGTCCTTATATCATTTAACAATGAAAATTGTTTCCAATTCAAAGGAAATTTTAGCGTTTGGCAAACCACTGCGGAATAATTTTGAAACGGAAGCAAGGGAATGCAAACTTACCTACGCATCCATAAATCTTTAGATATATATTAAAATCTTCAGAAATACTTGATCCCGTAAGGCATATCTCAAGTGTTATCACGTATTGCAATCGTGGATCAAAGTCGTGATGAAGTATTCCGTTCTATAATGAAGAAAAAATACTCAAGTGTAATGTTTAATACACAACCAATTTCTTCATGGGAGTACCTTTGAAGTACCTGTTAAGTAGCCACGGAGTACCCACCCGCATGGATACCACATCGCCGGCCGCAAAAGTGGGGGTAACCATCCACCTAGGTACACACGCAGTAGCTTAACCACTAGTCACACCATGCGGGGGTACCTGCATGGGTACTCCCATGCAAATGAGCTTTGAGCTTTGTGTGATTATTTCAGTAATGTTATCCATTATTTAACATTTTGGTCACATAGGTTATATGTTTTTTACACAAAATGTCATATATAGGGGTTTTTGACGATGCTCAACTCAAATATAGATGTCACTTAGCTTGAAAATGATCAGAAAGTTGTAAACAACAATGAAATGTTTGGCGCCCTCTATGGTCCAAAGAGCTGCCTACTAGGCAGCCGGCAGGGGAGTACCTGTGAAGGTACTCCCGTGGAGTAGTTGCAGAGGTACTCCACTACTGGTGGCTTACATGGGGACCTGTCAGTCACCTTGCAGGCAACTGCAGAGTACACTATAGGATGGGTACTGCTAAGTAAACATAGCTGCTATCCATCCAGTGGCGTGTGACTTCACAGTATAATTGTAGGTACTGCATCAAAAGCATCAAGGGGGTACCCTTGGGTAGAGCCAAGAGTACCCATGAAGTAGCCTAAGCTCTGGGTTACCCCGTGAGTAGTAATCTTGCCTGTGTCGTTCACTTTCTTGTTAGAGTTAGTAAAATTCAATGTTACGAGTTCCATACGCCGACATTACTGATTTTTATATATTTTTCCATGTATACATATATGCCAATTGATCTACAATTCTAAAGCTCAAACCACAATGTGAGCTCCACGTATCGTAACCTACTCTTCCTCGTAATTCCATCAACTATATTCCATCCGTTATTCAAGTGGGGGGGGGGGGGGGGTATTTTTTTAGGGGGGGTGGGGGGGGGGGGGGGGGGGGGGGGGGGGGGGGGGGGGGGCGGGGGGTGGGGTGGGGGGGTGGGGCGGGGGGGGGGGGGCGGGGGGGGGGGGCTGGGGGTGAGGGGGGGGTGGGGTGCTTTTTGTGGGATTCGCACAACATCTGTCAACATAGTTTACTTTTTCCGTGCTACAGCCACATTGTAGAATAGTGGATAACACCATACTTCCCTTTGAACTTAAATTTCATTTTATCATACCACCTTCTGCTGTAAACCCGCTCATTTATACTATTGAGATCTTAGCTCACCACCGGGCTCACCATTTGTACATATTGTCTAATTTTTTTGTTAATGAAATCGCAAGTGCGATTTGGGTCCCAATACGCTTGATTAGCATACATTGTTGGTTTGTAGTATTGTACTTATTTTTCCCACTTCTGTCTCTCACCACGTGTTCTCCAAGTTACCTGATTGTATTTCTTGAATGTACCCAAATTTTGACCCATTTCAATCGATATTATCCTCAATTATCACTCCTCGACATCTGACAATGACTGCAACATTGACCATATCCAAAGGTCAACTGTAGTTTATTACCTTACGACGGTCTTAATGATCTACTTTAAATCTAAGGATACCCAGTTTCATTATTTATCATCATGTTCGTAGGTTAAGTAGCACTCCACCGATGTCACTAATTATCTCTCCACCATTAATCATAACTTTCAAATTTGTGGTGTTTAACCGAAATTGGTTTTATTATGATTATGATTCAAACTTAGTTACATCGATGGTTTTTCAGTTAGTAATTCATTCGTCAAGAACGAAGAGGAGGCGGGGCCTCCCTTGTCATTCACCCCAATATTGATTTATGAGACAAGCACCGACCTCCACTAATTGCCCTGATTGCGACTCTATATTTATCGAAGTAAATGACAACAATTCCAGCAAAAAAAAACATCGTGGTATTATCTATCGCCCGATTCAGTTAACCTTGATGAGTTTTATCACGAGCTTTACGTGTCCTTTTACTACTGTTAAACAATGAAACCAAAACTTGTTATATTATGGGCGATTATAACCACCCGAAAAAAAAAAAAAAAAAAAAAACCCGATCTTCTGATTGTGACTCTGATCTTAAGTCAATGACTTCGTTAATCTTATTTTTTCAAATGGGTTTTCCCGACCATTGATAGGCCCTACCGCGATAACAGAAACTACTGCCACGATCATTGATACTCATAACAAATGATATCTTAGTCAATGTTAATTCGGGCGTCTTAGTCACTGATATTCAGACCATTTCCCTGTTTGTTCCATCAATTTTTCAAATAATAACGCCAGATTAGCTTGTAATCATAGTAAACATAATTAACTAAATAAAAATTCACGCCAACTTAAGCCGAACAACATCAAGGGGTTTAAAAATGGATTATCATCCGCAACATGGCTGCATGTGTACGATGATGACAATCCCGAAACGGCTTTTAACACCTTTCAACAGAAACTATCAAATATATTTAATATCCACTCTCCTGTTAAAACCACTAAATTATCTAAACGTAAAACACCTAGGAAACCCTGGATAACATTGGGCCTAATTAAATCGATCAACACTAAAGATAAATTATTTAGGAAATATCGCTCCAAACCCAGTGATGATAATAAACTAAAATACACAAAATATCGCAATAGTCTAAATTATCTCTTGCGCATTGCTAAGCGTAATCATATCACAGCAGAGCTTGATGCACACAGGAACAACATGAAAAAAACATGGCAAACCCTAAATAATCTTCTCGGTAGAAATAAAAACCCCAAACCACCCTCATACTTTATTGACTCTAATTGCTCTGAAATTAAAGAACCAGTTGAAATCGCTAACAAATTCAATGACTTTTTTACCAACATAGGTCCATCACTGGCCGCTAAAATACCCCCTCCTGACAACGTTAATCCTAGTAAATGCAGTTCATCTCGATTTCCCCATAGTATATTTCTCTCGCCTACAACTAAGGAGGAATTGTTGGATATTACCTCACAAATGAAACCTAGTAATAGCTGTGGCGTCTATGTGTATTAGCTCAACTAGTCAACAGATTTTACCACACATTATTGAGCTATTATGTAATATTGCAACTTCCATATCACTGTTATTGTCCCCGCCATCTAAATAAAGTTGCTATATTTATTCCGATCTTTCAAACTGGTGTATAAGCCCATTCTTTCAATAATTACAGGCCAATATCCATTCTTCCAGCCTTATCCAAGATTCTTGAAAAATGATCAGAAAGTGTAAACAACAAGGAATGTTTGGCGCCCTCTATCGTCCAAAGAGCGGGCTCTACTAGGCAGCCGGCAGGGGAGTACTGTAAAGGGATACTCCCGTGGAGTAGCGTCAGAGGTACTCCACTACGGTGGCTTACATGGGGACCTGTCAAGTCACCTTGCAGGCAAATGCAGAATACACTATAGGATGGGTACTGCGAAGTAAACATAGCTGCTATCCATCCAGTGGCGTGTGACTTCACAGTATAATTGTAGGTACTGCATCAAAAGCATCAAGGGGGTACCCTTGGGTAGAGCCAAGAGTACCATGAAGTAGCCTTAAGCTTGGGTTACACCGTGAGTAGGATCTTGCTGTGTACTTTCCTTCTATGTTAGAGTTTAATTCAATGTTTACGAGTTCATACGCGACATAATGATTTTATATATTTTTCCAATGTATACATAATGCAATGGATCTACAATCTAAGCTAAAAAAACACAATGTGAGCTCCACGTATCGTACATACATCTTTCCTCGTAATTCCAAACTTTATTCACATCCGTGATTCAAGTGCTTTCTGGGATTCGCACAACATCTGGCAAACGATAGGTTTTTACTTTCCGGTGTAAGCCCACATTGTAATAGGGGGGATAACAACATCTTCCATTGAATCTTAATTTCATTTTATAATACCCACCTTCTGCTGTAAACCGCTCATTATACAAGTAGAGAGCTTAGGCTCACCCCGGGCTCACCATTGTACATATTGTAATTTTTTGTTAAAAAATCAAGCGATTTGGCCCAAAACGCTTGTTGATTACATAATTGTGGTTTGTATATTTTACTAATTTCCCACTTTGTTTCTCTGCACCATGTCCAAGTTACCTGATTGTATTTTGAATGTATCCAAATTTGACACATTCAATTTCGATAGTATTCCTCAACATCCATCCTCGACATCTGAAATGACTGTTACATTGACCATATTCAAAGTCCCAACTGTAGTTAGTACCGGAGCGACGGTCTTCTTAATGATCTACTAAATCAAGGATACCAAGTTTGTCATTATTCATCATAATTGTTCGTTTAGTTTAAGTAAGCACTCCACCGATGTCATAATTCTCTCTCTTACCATTAATAATACTTTCAGAGTTTTTGGGTTTTACCGAAACTGGTTTAATTTATGATTATGATTCAACTTAGTTGACATCATGGGTATTCAGTATTAATTCCATTCGTTCAAGAACGTAGAGGAGGCGGTGCCTCCTTTTTTATTCACCGTAATAATATTGACTATGAGACAAGGACCGACCTCAACCATTAATGCCCTGATTGCGACTCTATTATTATCGAAATAAATGACAACAATTCCAGAAATAAAAAAAAATCGTTGGTATTATCATTACGCCCAGATTCAGTTAACCCTTGATGAATCTTACCCAGAGGCTGCTCCCCGAGAATAAGAGACTCGGAATATTGGTGTGGTCTTTAATACAGTTAACAATAAACCAAAAAATTGGTATTGTTATATTAGGGGCGATTATAACATCGATCTTCTGGATTGTGACTCCGATCCTAAAGTTCATGACTTCGTTAATCTTTTTTTTCAAATGGGTTTTTCCCTACCATTGATGCCCTACCCGAATAACAGAAACTACTGCCACGATCATTGATAACATTATAACAAAGGATATCTTAGCCAATGTTAATTCGGGCGTATGTCTGATATTTCAGACCATTTCCTTGTTTGTTCCATCACTTTTCAACATAATAACGCCAGATTAGCTTGTAATAAAAATAAGTTCTAAATAAAAATTCAAGCCAAACTTAAGCCGGACAACATCAAGGGGTTTAAAAATGGATTATCATCCGCAACGTGGCAGCATGTGTACGATGATGACATCCCAAACGGCTTTTAACACCTTTCAACAGAAATTATCAAATATATTTAATATCCACTGTCCTGTTAAAACCACTAAATTAGCTAAACGTAACAACACTAGGGAAAACCCCTGGATAACATTGGGCGAATTAAATCGATCACACTAAAGATAAAGTATTTAGGAAATATCGCCCCAAACCCAGTGATGAGAATAAACTAAAATACACAAAATATCGCAATAGTCTAAATTATCTCTTGCGCATTGCTAGCGTAAATCAGATCACAGCCGAGCTTGATTCACACAGGAACAACATGAAAAAAAACATGGCAAACCCTTAAATAAATCTTTCGGTAGAAATAAAAACCCAAACCCACCCTCATACTTATTGATCTAATTGCTCTGAAATTAAAAGACCCAGTGAATCGCTAACCCAAATTCAAGACTTTTTTACCAACAAGGTCCATCACGGCCTGTTAAAATACCCCCTTCTGACAACTAATCTAGCAAGGAAGTTCATCTCGGTTTCCCCATAGTATATTTTTCTCGCCTACAACTAAGGAGGAAATTGTTGGTATTCTCACAAATGAAAACATAGTAAATAAGCGGTGGCGTCGATGGTATTAGCTCAAACATAGTCAAACAGATTTTACCACCACATATTGAGCCGTATTATGTATATATTTCAATATTTCCATTTCCATCGGTATTGTCCCATCTAAATTAAAAGTTGCGAGAGTGATTCCGATCTTTAAAACTCGCGGTGATTAAATGATAGAATCTTCAATAATACAGGCAATATCCATCCTTCCAGCCTTATTCCAAGATTCTTGAAAATTAATTTATAACAGGAATCATCGGATTATTGATAAAACATAAAATCCTCACCCTGCCTCAGTTTGGCTTTAGGGGCCTAAACACTCCACTTCATGGCAAATCAATAAAACTCTATGATAAAATTACTACTGCCCTCGTTTGACAAAAACTCGCATGCGGGGATATTTTCTCAGTATTCAGCAAAGCTTCGATACTCTTGATCAAAAATTCTCTAATAAACTAAAAAAATATGGCATAAGAGGTACTGCCAATACCGGATATGGAAAATTACATGGATAACCGTAAACAATCGTTGGATTTATCCAACAACCCCCATCCAAGTTTCGATCAGTGGCGGCGTACCTCAAGGCTAAATTCTAGGACCCTTTTATTTCTACTTTATATTAATGACCTCCCTCATTGCTCTCCTAATCTTCAAAATATTATGTTCGCGGATGACACTAATATTCTGTATTTTTAACAAGAACCTAAATTACTTGAATCAACTTTAAAATAAAGAATTAACCCATATATTAATTGGTTTTTTACATTAATAAACTTTCTCTAAACATTAAAAAAACTAATTTTAGGGGATTCAAGAAATAAACACAACCCATCCCACCAAATGATATTAAAATATATCGAAATAAACACTTGAACAAGTCAACAACAACTAATTTTTTAGGCTTTTAATTGATGAATGACATGTCTTGGAAATCACAAACTCACATGTTACTAAAATAATTTCTAAATTAACGGGTTTCATCAGAAAAGTAAAACCCTTTCTGCCCCTTGATTCACTTACCACCTTATATAATACGCGTGTCTTCCTCCTGACCTTCAACTACTGTGCCATTAATCTGGGCTGATAAAAAATAAATCTCATCTTCATTCTTGTTTAATGCCAAAAAAGATCCTACGGTCATGCACCAATTCACTTTTGGTTAGCCATAAAGACCCTCTTTTTCTCCTCCATGAATACACTTAAAATTCATGACATCTACGTCTTCCAGACTGCACGTTTATGTATAAATTACCATCATGGACCTACTTCCTCCAAAGTATCTTAGATGCTCATTTTTTCTTGACTAGACAAGACGTCTATCCCGATGCCACCGATCAATGTCTAAGGACTTGGACGTAGAATACAAACACCCGACTGACTGGAACACCACAGGATCCAAGGAGCCATGTAGGGAATTCTTGAATGACCGTCTCAACAATCCCATTCCTTAGCTATTTTAAAGGGCAATTCTCAAACAACAGCTCATTGATTTTATCTGCAACTGATTAATTGTCTTATAATTTGGGTAACTTATACTTATTCCTTATATTACTTAACGGGTTTTTTTTCTGCCTCTCTTGATTTTTTTTCAATCTATTAATTGTCATTTGGTCAGCACCTATTTTTTCCCGTGTGCTGTTATTATCATGTAGTTAATGCCTTATCCAATAAGTATTATCTTATGTGTTAATGTGTAATTTAAGCTTGGGTGCCACTAATTACCACGCCCTGCGTTTAAGTGGGATCCAATCTCTTGCAAATTGTATATTAATCTAAATCAAATTTTTTTTTTGGTTCTATTAAATATGTCATATTTTTATATTTGTAAATAATTTAATATTTACTGTACATGTGTAATGAGATGGAAAATAAACCTGAAACCATGATTAAATTTAATGAAATCATGCGCAAAAACGAAACGGTTGAATTAAGAATAAATATTACTTTGTCAGGGATGCAAAAAAAATGGGGAGCACCGCCGCCGATCAATTACAACTGCTTTAATTCAGAAAAATTATGTCATGTGGACGTTATGTGAGTCGGGTCGTAGGTTTGGTTGGATATGGACGTTCTCGAAGGAGTTTGGAAGAGAGGGCCATAGCTATACAAATTCTTTCCGAAAAGGGAACCATAGCTATATACCAGAGATGCCAATTTTGGGGCAAATTTAACAAAAAAATTGCCACTTTTCTTCAAAATTTTAACATTTTAAACAAATTTGAAACCTTTTACCTTCAGAATGAGAGAAATTGGACTAATTTTCAAACAATTCTGAGAAAAATTTGGCTTCCGATTAAGACAATTTGACTAATTTTCCAACATGTTTGAGAAAATTTTGAAAAATGCCCCATTGCTATACCAAAATATGCATAAAAAGGGGTCAAGGCTCAAAATGAGACCGATGTTTGCGGCAAGTCCCGTATAGTAATTTGTGTTGAGTACCCCATCCCCTGGGATTACTAAAGGATTACACTAATTCCTCTAGTCCTCTATATGCACACGGCCGTTACACTGAAATAAAAACACACCCACGCGTTGTTCGTCAATAAAATACGATGTGCAAAATAATAAGGATCAAGTGACGTACTTCAATTGTCTCAGTCTGTGGGATGTCTGGATAATCCAATGGCTGAATGGTTCCATTAAAATGCTTCCCTTTGACATAATATGTGATTTCTGAACCGTCGTTGCCAGTAATAAAGAAAGCAAAATGGTTGATCTCTACAGGTTGACTGAACATAGTTTGCAGACAGACACCACTGTCTAACTCTGAGACATCGATTGGGAACGTATTGTTGTCGACCTCTGCTCCGTTATTTATTGTCTGACTTGACTCCAGCTGGTCAATTTCAGTTAAATCATCGTCGCAGGCGTGCTCTAAAAGAAGCAAGAAATAACGGAATAAAGTAAATTCATCACTTGTGTCTGTGTGCTGCGACGAAGGCTAATGAAAGAAGGTCATTGAGAACAAAATATAAGTGTAAATGCCCGGTAAATGCCTTTACCAAATGAGGTCTGGGGGTTTGATTCCCGATAGGGGGTTGTTCTCGGAGGCTTTAAGTGAATTTCGTTTTCTCCGCGTAATCGGACTTACCCATTCTAAAATCGAGCTTCTTCGCATATGTGTTCTGATATGATGGCTCACTAATGTGCTAAGCGCCTATCATACTCATATTATTATTATTATTATTAAGGGGCCGCTTCAAAACTCACCCGCCAAATGACCGGCAGTTCATGGCGACTGAACACTGAGAATATTAATTAGTCAAAAAAGTGTCTTATTTGACTAATTAAATATTAGTCATGCACATTTTTTATAATCCACAAAATAGTGCTAAAAAGTGGTTTGAATTAAAAAGAATGCTTTTTAAAGATTTTCGGATTAAATTTCATAATTGCAAATATTTCTACAACCTGAAAAGTTTGACTTTTTAATTACAAAATTCGTCAAATGACTAATTAGCAAATGACCAATGTGTACTTAAATTCGTCATTTTTGTGCTTGACTAACTAATTCGAGTCATTTGACGAGTCTAAAGTCGTCTTTAATTAGTCAATTTATTTGTCAATTGACAAATTAAAATTCGCCAGTCATTAATTAGTCATTTTAAAGTGTAAATTTAGAGGTAATGAAAATATTTTGTAATCATGAAAACTACTTTAAACTATGGAAAGGTTATCATCCAGCAAAGCAAACATGTTTCCAGCACTGAAGTACTTTTTTTAATGATGAAACAAGTGATTTGCATGACTAATTTTTAATAAGTCAAATAAGACCCATTTTTAATTAATTAATATTCTCAGTGAACCGAGTTTCGTTGTTTAGAATAGAACCCGGTTTCACCGCAGATAACGGGAAGGAACCGCCGAGCAACTGGTTTGAAGCGGCTTACTGTATTTTGCGAAACGAAACGGATCCCCATTGGATTACACGCTTTATTCCGTCATGCATGCATAACGTGCATAACGGAATAAAGCGTGTAATCCAATGGGAGTTCTGTTCGTTTCGTTTCGCAAAATACAGTAAGCCGTTTGAAGGCGCCCCTATGTGGCTGTAACTCTTGTACCACATAACTTAATTATTGTTTGCTACTCACCACATCCCCGGTAGGTAACGAAGACTGTTAAGTCGGTATCCCGATTAGGATTGTCAATTACCACACACAGTTCAATAGCACCAACAGCAAGATAATACATCTCAACCACTGTGTCAGTTCTTGGCTGTTCGATAGAAAAATGCATTTAATACAATCCTAAGATTAGCAGTGAAGACCAACACTTTTGTGTTACAATTGAAAATATACTATATCCAAAATGAATATCAAAGTCTATTCAATCTTAGAATACGGTAACTTCATATTTCAACCTACATTATTACACTGTGTACCTATAAGACCACTTAATTTCAGACTTTTATTGTGACCTCTTAGTACACGCACAAGTGTTTTCACAATACAGCGTGTTCCTAAAAATGGTGAAAGTGCAATGCAGATTTTAAACTTGAATCTCTATTAAGAATAACATTGGACTAGTATAATGTTGTAAATGCGCTTGTGCAAAACATGTTATTGGATAAAGCCGGTGTCATATAATACAGTGTCCGTGTGACTGAGTGTCCTACCACCCATCTGTCTATTGTGTTTTCCATTGAGTGCTGTACGCATCATTTGTTTCAGCACTGTACCCAAATGGCCTCGTGTACAAGGTCACGGTTTATTCCGTACATGTTGCTATGGTAGCTAGGACACTCTCTCATGGGGGACACTCTTTTTCTTTACACCGGTGTCATGAATTACAGCGTCCATGTAATGTAGAATCCTACCTGCTGTATTCTTTATTGTATACTGAACGCGTCATTTATTTCAGCACTATAGGGCCCTTTCACTGAGCTAAATTATGTTGGATGGACTTTTTGTCTGCACTCCAGATCATTCAGGCGTTAGAAGAATACAATACATGCACCTGGTTCACCTGAACATTTCAGTTATTTCTGCAGGTGATTCTTTTGTATTCTATGCATGCTTGGGTTGTTCTGGAGGACAGGTCTGGTCAAGTTAACATATTGACCTCCTGTGAAACCGCCCTATACCCTATAAGGCCACGGTTTATTCCTTATATGGCAGCTAGGACTCTCTCTCACTCTCGGTTTCGTTCAAGGGGGTGAAACGCATTCAAAACCAGTCGTCCGTGCTGGGCGCTGACATTTTGAATATTGCACGGAATAATTATCAGTTTGGGTGCTTGTATACACACATAATGTAAATTCGAAACAAAACAATCCGCCAAAATATCAGTTGTTGGATGTTGGGTGCTATTGGGTGGTTAAATTTTGTCCTACCCATGGCCACACAACGAATGAAATGACACATCAGTCTCTTGATTTAAATAAACCGCCTCAATGAATACATCTTTTCACCTAAGCGCGCATTGCATTATGAGAAAAAAGAGTATCTGAGCACAATGATCCAGGTACACTATTATTACACCTGGCCACCTCTAACACATACATTAATTTGTATCACTACCGATTAGTGTATATGCAAAGCGGCACCCACAGTATGTGGAAGAAGCGGAGGCAGCCATTGCTTTCTATTGTTGGTACTCTAGGTTTTCTTTGTGGTCGGCAAAACATGCGAGACGGTGAATTTCTAAAGATTACGTAACGTTATGCCTCTCTATCTATATAGAACCTCTTTGGTTTCGTTACACCTGCTACTAAATTCACAGGAACTCAAATTAGGTTGTCCTTGTTATGTATTCTCTCGCCATAAGTCAAAATTGTCTCATCATAATTTGATTCCCGTAATTAAGTTAATTTGAGCTCCCTTGATAACTATCATCCGTTTTTAATGAATTTCAAAATCAAACGAAGTTTAAAATCTCACACGGACATAATTATACCGCAAATGTCCGTGATAGCTGGTTAATATTGCTTAGTGCCGAACGAGAGATTGGCAAGAGGTGGCGATATACCGTATTGCCATACGCAATCAGACGTGGTCGGCCGAGAGTGTTTCCTAATACTAAAATCTAGAATCGGTACTGTTATGTTAATTTGAGGAATTAACGATTAAGTGCCCAAAGTAAAAAAAATATGTTAGTGCCCGGGGGGAGGCTAGGAACTATAAACTCAGATAACCACTTTCCCAACGGCGTTTGATCCCGAAACTAACACAAATAAAATAGGGTCACGTACAAACCACCAACCGATAAAAAAATAGAGCTGTGACTTGACCTCTGGCCAATTGAAAGCGCAAACCAAAATTCAAATGTGGGGTACCATGGAAACCGACATTTTGGGCACTTAGTGTACACATATAACGACACGCCGTGATCCTAAATTGCATTGGCAATATCGTCTCAGCCCCACCGTAGCATTCAAACTCCCCTATGTTACTGAAAAAAATAGAAACTGCTAGAGTGTTGTAACAAATATTTTTTCTCCGTTTTATGATGTGACGTAAATATGTATCTTCATGGAATGAAACGAGTGGTTGGTGTATATAATCGTTTCGGTCCGTTTGTATACAACCAACTGACTATCAAGATATATACCGGTTCTGAGCTATCCGCTAGGAAAGCGATGAACACCTTAGAACCTAACACCTATAGATGATCATTCTTTCGCATATACATTATTTACATTAATTACTAACAATGAACTTCAGATTCGTGTCAACTTAGCATTTCTAAGTATATATTCTATATATATATATATATACACACAATGTTACTGACCTGTGTTAACAACTGTGACGCAGTTGCGGGTCCATGATCTGCATATTTTCGGAATCTTTATGTGAAAATAATGAAGGAATTTGGCGCAGAAATGAGGTAGATATGAACGATTTTTCCAATGGGATTTACACAGTTAAGCTGTGCTCAGGTCATAGGTTTGTATGAATATGGTGACAAATTATTCTGGATCAGCCGTGAAAAAATTCTTTCAAATCTACCTCATTTTCACCAAATTACGTCATTTTCAGCATAGAAGTCAAAATATGCAGATCATGAAAACATCAATTGAGTTAAAAAGTATTAAAAATAGAAAACAATATTTGTGGTTTTTGTTATGCCAAATTTTTTTCAGTCGCTCTGTAGGCAGTGTTTTAGAGTTCTTACCACAGTGACGGTGGAAGTAGTTAATTCACCAGTGTCGCTGTTTATTTTGGGCTACCAGAGTCATGTTAGTGTTTCAGTGTCATCAGTCGTTCCTATGCCACCTCTGTCAAATCCACACGATCCTCGAAAACAGCAAATAGTGCTATGGTATCGCCATAATATATACCGGGGTTTGACAAATATAGAGTATAACCATGGTCATCCACCATCACTGCCGTTTATACTTTCTGAGATACCATACGTTTGGTAGATCTTTACAATAATCATAGCAAGCTTTGTGTGGTTGTTGGAGCCAGTCGTGTTGTTGGTGACGTGCGTTTGTAGGTGATGTTGTTGTGGTCCGGCGACGTAGTTGTTGTTGGCGACGTGGTTGTGGTCGGAGATGTAGTTGTGGTCGGAGATGTTAGTTGTGGTCGCGAGATGTAGTTGTAGTAGGAGATGTGGTTGTAGTAGGAGATGTGGTTGTGGTCGGAGAAGTAGTTGTGGTCGGAGGAAGTAGTTGTGGTCGGAGACGTAGTTGTGGTCGGAGAGTGGTTGTGGTCGAGACGTGTTTGTGGTCGGAGATGTAGTTGTGGTCGGAGATGTAGTCGTAGTGGGAGATTGGTTGTGGTCGGAGATGTGGTTGTGATCGGAGACGTGGTTGTGGTCGGAGACGTGGTTGTGCTCGGAGACGGGTTGTGGTCGGAGACGTGGTTGTGGTTGGCGATGTGGTTGTGGGTCAGGCGATGTGGGTGTGGTCGCGATGGTGGTGTGGTTGGTGAAGTGGTAGTAGTTGGAGCTATAAATTAAGATAATTGGATCTGTTAAACGTGGCAAACCTGTGAATTACAGGTTTGATTCATAAAGTAATATGTAAATGAGGACCGGCCGCACCATTATTAGGAGAACTATTTGATTTAATATTGTTAATTATCGTTTTCATTAACACTAGCACTCCCGTTAGTGATAGGGGGGTCCTAGGGGACCCCCTAATATAAACACTTTCCTAAAGGAATGGGTTAGATAAAATCCAACACATGTCAGGACTTCAAAGACATCAACAATAAAGAAATAAAAACGGATGAAAAGTGTTCAGTAAAAAAATTAGGGAAAACATTGATCTTAATTTTGCGTCAAAATGTGCGAAAAAGACTAATTTGTTTCTACATTTTCTACGGCATTGCTTCACCTAGACTTGTGCTGATTGCTTTAATTGGTGAAGAATGAACTATATTTACCATATTAAGCACAAACATAAATGTCTCATGCCATTTTATATTTTTTAGGGTTACTTGTATAATTTACCATATGTTCCTACAGTAAACCGCTACATGATGTATATAAAATAGTATGGCTCCAATGGCCTACTATACTTTGCAAGATTTTTTTAATTAATTATTTACTTTGTTTATGTCACTAGGTGTATGCATTATGAAAATCTGAATCACAGTAACTCTAATAAGATTTTTCATTTTTGTCATGGGCACTTCCGTTAGTGCATAAGGGGGCTCCTAGGGACCCATGCTAATTAACGCAAAAACGACGCGATGGATTTGAATTTTTTTGCACCAATGCAACCGCAACTGAAGTTTGACGAATACAAAAAATACAAACCAAAACAAAAAATGGGTCCCTAGGAACCCCCCCCCCCCTTATGCAGTTAAGTGTTAATGTTATGTCATCAGTGAAAAAGTAATTGCTTTCCCCTAAGGGAGGGGTATGGGGTCTGAAGCAGTGAACTTTGAAGTGATTTTTCTTAATTTTCCTAAATAGTGGTATATACATGTTACACATCATATTGTAGCCCATGTCACAAAGTTTTGAAATTCATGTCAATTTTTGCTCTGGTTGCCATGGTAACCACGTAAGGCCTCTGATTTGCTAAACACTAGAACGGACGTAACTAAATAACTAAAGAAGCTACTGGGACGGAACTTGGGTGGCATGTGCAGGGGGTAAATACGCAGTGAACCATGAAGCCGGATTTTTGATACCGTTGCCATGGCAACCGGCAATCGACCAATCACATAATTTGATGGCATAATTTGATTTTGGAACACAATTTTGAAAATCGGGCTTCATGGTTCACTAGCCCTATATGTGCTGAATATGTGTGCATTTCATGTGCATAGCATGTAGCGTTCTCTTGTTACGTTCGTTTTCGTTTTGGTTGTTTGTGTATTTAACGAAACGAGTTATAGACCTCGAAACATTTAGATTGAGGGCGCTTTTGATGTGAAATATGGATTCTTTTTCAAATTTCATTTTATACTGAATTATCATAATTATTAATGAAAGAATCATCAAAATCGGTGCATCCATTGTCCTGTAATTAATTTTTAAAATAGTTTCTTAAATATCGCAGGGTGAGAAAACAATAAAATACATAAAAAATCACTTACCCAGTACATTTAATTACTTTAAATTATGGACACAATAATATGAGTATTTATTTACTTCGACTTAGCCAAAATAAATGCGTTAAATGGCGTATAAATAATATCTTTTGAAATATCTTAATATAACCCATTTAAATTTTTCACATGATAAAGTATAGGAGACTATGCGTTTTTGGCAAATTTTGCGTACACTACTTCACTTTGATCAGCCATATCTCGGGAACCGAATGTCCGATTGCGATCGAATAAAAAGTATTTTGTAGATTACAATCTACACAATTAAGCCATTGCATTATCTCATTTTCGTAAATGGAACAATTTTTTACCAAAGTCAGACCCCATACCCCCCCCCCTTAAACATCTTCTTCAGCTTCAGTTCCTCATCATCAAACGTTGTGATGTAGTTACAATCAAGGTTTACCAAACTTAAATCCAACAGATGCTCCATGCCGCTAAGACTGCATTTGATGATGCTTACACCGTGGTGCTTGAGGTTCATGATAAGTCCAAGGCTGAAGCACTTGACACTCTACATCTTGAAAACAAGCACGCTGCTGCCTGGAAGGCACTGAGGGAGCTGACTGATAAGAAGGCTACCTCACCTATAAGAATCAAAAGTGAACTGAAGAGTGCCTCGACGCATGATTTCAGCACTTTTGTTCTCTACTTGGCAATCCAGTTCTGAATAACCCTAACCTTGATTAACCTTTCTTCAACCAAAAGGTAGCAGACACTCTTCCCATTCAGACTGGACCTTTCACTATAGAGGAGCTTCAGATCTGCCTGAAGAAACTAAACAAAACCAAGACGCCAGGGCCCAAATTCATAAAACATTGCTAGTTTAGCTGACAACTAAGGCCTGGTAAGATTCTAAAATCCCTAGTATGCAACTACGGAGTTGACAACTAAATTGAAATGCATAAAACCTTATTAAGAACCTTACTAACTAGTTACATACTAGGAAAATCTTAGGAAATTAGGAAATTTTCCGTAAATTTACGGAAATTTCTGGCAGCAGAATTTCCAGACTTTTTAGGGTAAATTTACAGAATTCTGTCAATTAACGGAACTTTGACAGTAATTTTACAGAAATTTGTCTCATATTATGGAAAAAATGTGTATTTTAACAGAATATTCCGTAATTTAAAATTACGGAACGAAAAAAAAAGTCCGGAGATTTTGCTGCCGGAAATTTTTGAAATATTTCCGTAAATTAACATTTTTTATGTTTTTTGTTTTTTTTTATTTTTATTTTGTATACGGTGTATACTATATATGGAGAGTTGACAAACAGAAGGACGTAACTTAGCACTGAAAGAAATATTAAAGAATTCTTTAATTCTGCTGTAATACTGCTTTTGAGAAATGTGATGTTTAATATTTTCTACTAAGCAAATCTTCATTACTCAAAATGTAAACATCTCATAAAGCTCATATATGGTACTGTAAGCAAACATTATATAAACTGATTTAGTTGCCAACTAGTGAATTAGAGTTGCACTGGATCAACTCTAAATTTAGCAAGATTCTTAGAATGCAATTAGCACTAGTATAAGGTTTTATGAATTTCAACTAGCAATCAACTAGGCTTAGTTGGCAACTAAGTCCCATTTTAGTTGCCAACTAGGCTTAGTAAGGTTTTATGAATTTGGGCCCTGGTCCCCCCAACATTCCTGAAATAATCTGGAAGCAATCTACTATTCCATGATCAATTGTTAGAATTTTGTAACAATAGGGTAAAGCGGGGTAATATGGACCCCTTAAGCAAGATCGCAATTTTCAAGAATTTTATTTTATTCTTTAATAACTTTTCATTATCAATTGATAGCTTTGGTTCATAGGTAGGTACAGACCAAAAGATATTCATTCAGCTCTAACCAAACAAAAGATAGAGGCTTTCAAACTTTTTTTTTGCAAAGGCTCCATATTGCCCATGCGTCGGCAAAATGGACCACCCCGTCATTGGCAATATAGGCCGGGTAATATGGACCTCATATGGTCCATATTGCCCCGTCCCATAAAGTTTATACATGGGGATATAGGGTGTCCATATTACCCCCATATCACACATACACAATGTATTCAGCCATTTTTTAATTAGATGTGAGATAGGAATTTGATACATGTATTGATATGATGGGTAAAGTCAGTACAACATGTTGCCATGGTAATAACCTCCAAACCGAGGCTCAAGAGAAAATAGGGATGTTTTAAAACGTCAATGACATAATAAGAAAACGTGTTGAAAATTTTAAATTTAAAATATTTCCTTTGATCTTTTCAGGACACTCCCTCCGTTAATAACCAAATTACAGTAGTGAATGATGTTCTTTCAAGTACCAATAGAAGGGTCACTTCTACCACCAACCGTCCCCAGTTCAAAGTTATAATAGGGGGTCCATCATGCCCCGGGGGTCCATATAACCGCGTTACCCGCTTTGATAAAACACACCGCTACCTACTTGGGAAACAAACCAGCTGCACTGTCAACAAATCGGTCACACTCATCTATCAAAGAAAGGCGAACTCCAAAAACCCCAAAACTTCAGAGGAATCACGCTGTTACCACTGGCCTCTAGGATCTACAACTCAATGCTGCTCAACATAATCACTTCTCACTCAGACGGAACCAGAATGGTTTTCGCAAAGACAGATCAACACTACCTCGGATACTTGCCCTAAGGATCACTGAGGAGTTGAGAATTTCCAAAAGAAAAGCTTCAATTGTGTTAAAGCTTCTTCAAGGCTTTTGACAAGATTATTACACCTCATGAATATTCATGAACATAATCATGCTATTTCATTGGCTAATTCCTATTACGAGAGCTATTTCCCTAGGGAAATAGATTGAACTGTTTCCCTACAACATCGTCCCCAGAGTCACAGTGAGGTGTAATAAAACAAATACTACATGGTTTATATCGGGAAATAGGGCACACTATTTTCCCTTGGTACTGGCTACGGGTCTATCACTCCTCACCCTTCGGGTTCGGGGTGATAGGCCCGTAGCCAGTACCTCGGGAAAATAGTGTGCCCTATTTTTCCTTCTAACCATGTAGTATTTGTATACTGTCAAAGCAATTGCCATCATGTATGATAACCCATCTTGCTTTGTGCAAACCATGGATGAGCCCACAAAAGGAGTTCGTATCAACTACTGGAATCCTCCAAGGATATACTCTTGCTCCGTATCCCTTTGTAATCGTGGCTGATTGCATCCTCAGACAGAGTCTTCACATCATGAATGACAAGAGACTCGCCATCAAACCCAAGCGTTCTAGACGTCACCAAAGTCAGCATCTCACAGACCTTGACTATGCAGAATGATCTAGCTCTAACAGCCGATCTGATACATGGTGAATAAAATCTACTAACATCATTTGACAATATGCTTCAGACAGAGTCGGCCTATATCTAAACGCCAAGCAGACGAAATATATGATCGTCAAATCTGCACTACAGACGGTACCCAACTCAAAGAGGTCAGGGACTTCAAGTACCTATGTTACCGACAGCATCTACACCACAGGGACATTTGGCGCTACATAGTGAAGAGCATCCTGGCTGTGGCCGCTAGAAACACGCTAGTGTACAGGAAGAAGTAAAGCTTTTCACAAGTATGTAAGGGACGAATTCAATACTCAACTGGCGGGTGTTTTCCGGTTCTGCCCGGTGCCGCGCGGTTCAATAAATTAAATGAACCGTCTGATTAAATGAACCGCCTGGAACCGGGCTGAACCGGAAAATGCCCGCAGGTTGAGTATTGATTTCGCCCCTAACTTAAATTGACTACGTCAAAATTTCTTTTTCTTTTACATTTAAAAGGCTCTAAGGCATCTTTGAAACAAGTAACAACCTTAAACAAATCATTATTTCTATACACATAATTTATTACATGACCATATACAATTTAATAACTAGAATAATTACAATTGATGAAACAGAATGTTTTAATCTATTTTGATATTAAGTTGCCCGCGTTATTCTTAAATCTGGATGCCAATGCCTAATCCTTCTACGAATCAAGCTATAACCACAGCGGAATAAAATGGGCGGATGTTAATCACGCTTTGTGTATTTCCGGCTTTTATTTCCCGGTGCATAACTGTAAGACAATTAGATACAAGATCATTTACAGACAAATCAAACCCAAACAAACACTTTTTAACACTTAAGTGACCAAAGGGGGGGGGGGGTTTTTCTTCCCTAGGGACCCCCAAAATTGTTTTCGCGCTGCGCTGTAAACGTGTGGGATTTTTGCGGCGAATTTTTTTTGTTAATTTCTGACTTTTAAATGCGCTTCTTTTCATACCAAAATAATTAAATCAGCCAAGAGCCGTTATGAGGTAATTATTGGGGGTCCATGGAACCCCTCCCCCCCCCCTTGGGCACTAATGGAAGTCAGTTGAAATATTTTTTAAAATTAAGAATAAGAAACTGTAGAACCACACAAATTTTTTTTTGCTGATATAGTTTTCACCCACAACATACATGTACTAAACACTTTTAGAACTTAAAATAATTAACCTTTATTTGCTGAAAACAAACATTTCATCATGTCGCTGCCAACCGTTTACTGTACACAACTCTATGGTAAAAGGACGTTGTATTTTGCAACCCCCGTAAAAACAGGATTCCCTAAAACTGCTGTTTTGTGTTAAATATAAGTAATGTGTGTCTTCTAAATATATATCAACATAAAATAATTTTTTCAATTGTTGATGTAAGCGTAAGGTCTTGTTTTGAAATTTTCCGTCTTTTGCCCAATTTTTTCGCGTGTTTTTTTGAAAACAATATTTTGCCCCTAATTTCAACCCAAAATAACAACTCTTTTTATTGCTGAGTTTGGGGTTGTCTTATGATCCTTCACATGTATATAAATTTCGTGTAAATGTCCCTCGGGAAGTGGTTTCATTAGTGCGTCCCGATGGAATCCTATCCCCCCCCCCCCCCTTGGGCAACCAACAGAGTGAAAACCCCTGGTCACTTAAGTGTTAAGGATTATCAAGATAGGTTTCATACTTTCCAAAAAAAATACGGTGTATTGAAATCTGTCCTGGAATGGCCTTTAATGTATTGAATTCGACATCTCGAGCACGGTCATAAATTTGCCAATGTCAGAATGCCCTGTATGGGAGTAAATCATACTTACATGTGGTTGTTTGTTGGCGACGTAGTAGTATTTGGAAGGAGGACTTCTGAAAATTCAATATTATGAATAAAAATTATTTTTACCAGTATTGATTTGTGCAATATGTTGAAGAACAAAAGCGAACCAACCCAAAAATAATACGTAATAATATTCGGAGGAAAACACCATGAGACCATCTGGGTTTTACATCTATATGTATCTATTCTTTAAATGGAAAGAAGACTTAAACATTCCCATCGAAGTGAAACAGCATTTCTTGTGTATTTATTGATAGAAGTGGAAAATCCGTTGCGTAATTATACCAAATTTGGCCCTTCCTTTCTTTCTGAACCCGTTCAAAAATGATACTTCTCAACTGGTAAAGATCCTTATATCATTTTATAATGCCAGTGTGCTTTCATTTTAAAGGGAATGTATAGCATTCTGTGGCAAACCACTGCGGAATAATTTTGAAATGGAAGCAAGTGAATGAAAACTTACCTATGCATCCATAAATCTTTAGATATATATTAAAATCTTCAGAAATACTTGAACCCGTAAGGCATATCTCAAGTGTTATCACGTTTTGCAACCGTGGATCAAAGTCGTGATGAAGTTTTCCGTTCTATAATGAAAACAATTACACAAGTGCTATTAAAACTGCGATAATATGTTTCTTCCAAATCAAAAAACAATTTCGATGTTCACGGTTGGCGAACCGGTGTGCTAGGAGATAATGATCGTCCGGACTCATAGTCCACCTAAAACGGTGAAGAAGAGGGCATTCGATTCAGTTGACTCTTCACGCAACATTAGTTTCATGCTTTATTCCGTTGTCGTCTATGGAGCCCAGTCAGTATTTCCTTTTACACCGGTGTCATATACTACAGTGTCCGTGTGACGGAGTGTCCTACCACGCATATGTCTATTGTGTTCTCCATTGAGTGCTGTATGCATCATTTGTTTCAGCACTGTACCCAAATGGCCTCGTCTACAAGGTCACGGTTTATTCCGTACATGTTGCTATGGTAGCTAGGACACTCTCATGGGGGACACTCAGAGTTTTTTTTACACCGGCAATGAATTTGTTACTTTCACTCCAATGTTAGAGCTACATTTGCATGTTAAAGTGTTCATAAGCTACCCTGTTATTTAGTAATTAATTCGCAACTGAAATAAATATTATTATACATGCCCGTATAGGTTACGTTTTTCCAGGGATGCAAAAAAATCCCGGGGGGTACTCAGATTTGGTTTGGTCGTGGATGTGCAGCTGAGGAGTCGCACCCCTATACTCATTTCTAAGGGTCATTTGGTAGAAAAAGGTACCCATTTCTAAGGGTTTTGCTTCAAATTTACACCCATTTCGTAAAATTTTCTGGGAAAAATGTTGAATTTTTAGCTAGATTTTGAGCCATTTTCATGAAAATGGGACCCATGTCTAAGGATTTCTCATGAAAATACGACCCATGTCTAGGGATTTCTCAGGAAAAATTGACCCACTGGAGCCGATCATCCCCGTATACCTTTAGCATGTGAGTAACCCCCCCCCCCCCCCGGTTTTTTTTTTTTTTTTTTTTTTTTTTTTTTTTTTTTTTTTTTTTTTTTTTTTTTTTTTTTTGAGTGATTGCTTAAAGTGACTTATTGGTATGAATCTATCGGCACATATATAATGAAATATCCCTAAATAAAACGTAGCAGATGGTTTTCATGGCCATTTGAGTATGCCTTGCGAAAAAATCCAGATTTATTCCGACAAATGTACACAACTGCATATCAATCATGGAAGCTACCATGTTTATTCCCTGTGGTATATTTAC
This sequence comes from Ophioderma brevispina, assembly GCA_023653785.1. Lineage (NCBI taxonomy): Eukaryota > Metazoa > Echinodermata > Ophiuroidea > Amphilepidida > Ophiodermatidae > Ophioderma > Ophioderma brevispina. Next base: position 63,015 of record JAMKCH010002289.1, on the reverse strand, counting down.
AATGCCGCATGCAATACCGAAACAGAAGCCCGCGAAAATATATCCCATACGCGTATATATCACGTGCACGTTTGCCACAAGCATCATCCTCTTGTGACCTTCGTTGAGCACACAAAGGATAAGAGGCGAAGTTCGTTTAGAATTTTATATTGCAAACAAAATACCCTTTTAAAACCTCAGTGATATTGAAAAAAAGTTAAAGTGTTGTTTTAAGATATCATTTGGTGAGTACCAAAGGTTTTAGTTGCCTAAACAGAACAAACATGAAAACGTGGACATTGAAAAGGGGTTCCCGTATATTACAGTTTTAAAAAAAAAACATAAAAAATTATTAAATCGCAGTCGCAAACTGTAACCCACTGAACTCTATACCATGGATTGGCACACAACATATTGTATATTAGTTTTAGAGAAATGCCATCCTATACGCGCAAATACAATGAGCTCACTGAATTATGCTTGATTCTGTATTCCTGTTATGTCTCTTCTCCACATTTCAATGGAACATTTGTCTAATGACCGGCTGCCTAAACCACTGTTTGGCTTTTTTTGGGATGACCAATATGGCCATCAGTGTTTCAATTAACAATCCCAGGTTTCCAATCCATTGTACAGAGAGTGCAGGTTACGAAACCAGGACCATTCGCGGTTCAGCAAATCTCGTACTTTCCTTTGGTATGATGTAGAGTGTTCCTAATTTTATTTAAAACCTATATTTCTCAAGAATCCCAGGCTCATTTTATAAAAATTAGGCACCAAATATTCCATGTTGAAAATTATATATTTTAAAAAAAAGGAAACCGGTAAATTAAAGCTGTGGTTTTTAATTTCAATGGGTTTAAAAGTAAACCGCGATAGTCTTTCAAACAGGCCAGAACTTTGACTAAAACCCCCGAATCATCTTTCAATTGTGGACGACTAAACATGCTTGTGGCAAAACGATCGTCAATATTAAACTTGCGGCTTCCTTAAAATGTCTACTGCTTTCTAAAGTTACGCGTGAAAATGGTGTTTTATTCGCAAGGAATACTCCAATGACCATCAAAGACCAGTCTGGTAGTCATCTTTAGGATATTATCAAATAATTGACTGCTATTTGAGGGGCATGGTTGAACGTATAGGAGGCCCGCAGGTTATCTCGAAACATATTAAATGATGGGGCCCGATGCGTAAGCCAGGGCATAGTATGGTTTCGAGATCACCGAGGGCTATAATTTCAACCATGCTACGAATTAAAAAGCAGTCAATATTGTTTTATATTACCGAATAAGATTCTTTGTCTCTGATTGCGTTATTATAAAGAAACATTCTAAGCCAGGATGCCTAACACAGGCTATATCATCCTTGATCCTGTCGTTTGGGTCCACGATCATATTATAGGGAAGAAAAAATACTTGTCCATCAAAATTAAGAGTTGCAGATATGTGATTGGATCAAAACACACTAAGGGAGCTATTTGACAGTTGATGCTAACGATTAACGTGATGAGGTCAAGTATTTTAACCCTAATTTGTGTGGGACCCCAGCTACATGATCGCCTGTGGCTATCCTGTAGCTGGCACAGGACCCTCGACAGATCGCCATTGTGTAGGCCATGGCATGGGCATTGGATTGCATGCCACCCATGGTTTAACATTTTGTGTAAAATTAGGGTGCAAAACTTGTGAAGAATTAACTTCTAATTCAACCTTTCCTGTGTTGAGGAAGTGATGTGGGAGTCCAAAACGGATCCCCGTAATCGACCTTCTTGCCATTTTGTTGTCGGCAAGATGCCGTACATTTCCTTGCATTCTTGACTAGATGATAGCAGTCCGGCATTCGGCGCCAGTTTACATGGCTGCATGATGGCCGCGTATCTATGGCAAATTATAATCCTCGAAAATCTTCACGGTGTATTTTAACTTTACTGCCGTTTGGTATTAGCCCTTTTGAGCTGCATCTCTGATTCTTTCAGAACTTCATCTACAAGCTCAAAGCATGATACTGATGGTCTGATACTGCCGATTAGCCATTTCACAGTACGAGTAAACAAAATACGATCAGGGCTGCTTATACTTCATCTCTTACACCAGCTTCAATATGGACACTCAAAATACGGATGAATAGTTCGTACGACAGTCCTTTACGCGGAAGAGTTCCTTTTTTTTTGTCCCCGGGCATCATAGTCATGAAATATGCCCGCTCTTCCAGGGATAGTTCATTTTGCGTTCAATTTAAAGCTAGTGGACTTTATGCCTCCACTTTTAAACAATCAGAATGACAGGAATCTTATATATGAGGTATATAGTCTATTATAGATGGGCCGCATAGATTTCATACCAATAAATCCCTTTACGGTCCCAGGAAATGCAAAAGAATTGATGTGGTTTGTTGTCAAAAGTCTACAAGGAGGGACAGAAAGCATCATATTTGCGGTTGGTAGTGAATTCATTTGGGCATATTGATTTTTCAGAGAGTAATAGAAACAAATCCTGACACCACACAAGCCTTACCAATGACTTGTGGCTACGAGGCAAACAAAAGAAACTTCCAGGTGACTGGTGTGAATCTAAATTCATGACACTGACAGAAAATAAATTCAGTTACTACAATGATGTCACTGGTAGGTATCTTTTTCTTGCCATGTTTAGTGGAATGGAATTCCATAAAAAAAAATTGGAGTATGTTTATCATTCATTTCCTGGCATCTTTAAAAGGATTAGGTTAAATCCACCAGTCCCTTAATACATACGCACGGCCGTTACTTTGTGAGCAACCGCCAATTGAAGCTACCACCTTAGCTTGTTGCAACGGTTGCGCCAGGAACTTGTTGACTAAAGAATTATCATGAAACCTTGCTCCCAGAAGCCAACAACCAACGGTTTTATCATATGCATTCGTCAATGAAATAATATATGTTGTTGCAAAATAATAATGATATTTACGTACTTCAATTGTCTCAGTCTGTGGGTGTCTGACATCGAATGGCTCAATGGTTCCGTTCAAAAAAACTCTACTTTGACATAATATGTGCATGGTGAACCGTGCGTTGCCAGTAATTAGAAGCGAAAATGGTTGAGCTCTACAGGAGTAGTGAACATTGTTTGCAAAAGAAAATTACATCCATTGTTTAACTCGTCACACGGACTGGGAACGTATTGTTGTCGACCGCTAGCCATCGTTTACTGTCTGACTTGACTCTAGCTGGTCAATTTCAGTTCAATCATAGTCCAGGCGTGTTCTAAAAAGAAAAAGCAACAAGAATTAAAACGGACTAAAGAATTCCATGCGATGTATTTTTTTAATTATTCAGTTTCAATAGATAGTACAGATAGGTAAATTTAAGAAATGTTCGAAAAAACTGCGGAAACTGTTAAAAAAGAATAATAGCACCACAACTGAGACTTATCAAATTTTAAAAAAGGTAGGCTCGATCGGACTCGAACCGACTAAACACTCAAATAAAATTAATCATTTCCGTGGATTAGACAAATGTGCCATCAAAGGAAAGCTAAGAAAATACGAGCGAATTTTATCCTTGAAATCCCCAAAGAAAGGTTTACAAAGAAATTTAGATGTTGCATTTATGATTGGATTAAAGGGCGAAAAGCAGACCATTCGCGAACATAATAGTCGTTTGGAGATGTGTTGAGCGAGGTAGTTTCTGACCCATGTCGAGGCGCAGGCGAGACATGTCAGAAACTAGCACGCGAAACACATCTCCATACGACTATTATATTCGCGAATAGTCTGTTTCGAACCGTTTATCGTGCATATACGTCGTATAAATAAAATAACCAGACGCCCTTGCTAAAGACCAGGTAACAGCAATGTTTGTAAACATGTTAGGACCTGGTATCTTGAAATAGGTCGGCCTGACTGTTACACACTGGGCAATTGTATCTGTTAGAGTTTTAATACTATGGGTCATACCGATTCGCAGAAATGGATTCGCAGGCAACAAAATAAGTGACGTAGGATGTTAACTGGTCTATATTGGCATGTGTACGAGTATTGGCATCAGCAAGAAACAGTCCAGCGGGTATTCTGCCGGAGGTATACGGTTTTGGGGCATTCAGTTGTATGTATTATATTGAACACAAAAGCCCAATCCAACTGCGTAGAGTGTGTACCCAAAATGACACCACAATATTTATATCAATGAATGGGTAGAGATGTGAAAAGCAAAAGAAAAAAGTATTCGGATTGAATATTATTAGATTAGGATTCCTTCACTGGTTTTGATTGAGTGACGAGGACGTGGACCGGTGTGAAAGCAGATATAGTCTGGCGGGAGCCACAGTCCGGGGCTCCATAGACGATAACGGAATAAAGCGTGAAACTAATGTTGCGTAAAGAGTCAACTGAATCGATTGCCCTATTGTTCACCATTGTTCCCGGACTATGAGTACGCCGGACGATAATTACTTCTACACCGGTCTCGGAAAATTATGAATACTTCAAAAATGTCCCTGTTCTTGGACCACGTCATGGAAATGCAGTATTTCTAAATATTGTGTGGAAAATAATATAATAATAATATAATAATAATTTGAATATTTTTAACGCGCGACATATCCTCGTAAACATGCTCAAGGCGCTGTGCGGCAGCCATGAAAGGCGCTCAGCACATCAGAGAAACCATGTACCAGAACAGATTTATGCCAAGAAGTTCGAATTTAGTAGCAGGAGGAAACCGGAGTACCCGGAGAAAACCTGCGGGAACGAGTATGGATCGAGAAACCAAATTCACATAAAGCCGCCGAGAACGCGCCCTTGCCGGGGATCGAACCCAAGACCTCATCGGTGAAAGGCGAGGGAAGATACGCTGCGCCAACCCGTTCCCCCACGAACCCACACGAAGACAAATGACCCAGTAATACCTGTGCAGACGCAGATGGAAACCACTGCAATTGGAACTGTGAAAAAGACATTTGCTACTGTGAAGGACCAGAAGATGAAAAGGAAGCGGAAATCCCATTCTACAAAGAGACGGGTAGCAGGGGACTCTAGTGTAAGAGTGTGCGCTTCCGGATAAAATTGTAAATTTTTGCACACAAGTACTTCAGGCATTAATAATCCATAAAATTGATGGAAGCACTTGTCAACCCCCCTTAATGGCCCCCAGCTTGGGTTTCAAGGTTATACAGGGGTCAAAAATTTAAAATGTTCTGAATGTGTTAAAAAGCACACCATGGTGTTTGTCTGGTCACAAGGATTCAAAAAAAAGGATAGTTTACACTATCTATGGCTTATAGTTCTGGAGTTATGGGGTAAACTGTAAAAATGGTGAAAAAGTCCATTTTGGTGTACATGGGTCAAAAGTTAAAAGTTGCTTTGATTCAGTTAATATGTGGTGCAAATTGTTTCCCTAGCTTAAAGGATTGAAATAAAGAATAGTTTGCCTTATCTGTTATGCTTAGTTTTCACGTTATCCAACAATAGGTCACAGGTCAATAGAATCCAATAGCTGCCAATAGCTGTTGACTTTATTCGCCATTTTGGTTAATAACCAGACATGTAAGGTAGTCAAAACTATTCCTATATTTCATTCTATGATCTAAATCAACAATTTGAACCACATTTTACAAAATTTGGAGCAACTTTTAATTTTTAACCCTGTACAAACCAAAATTGACTTTTTTTTACCATTTTTACAGTTTTTACAGTATAAACTATACCTTTTTGGAATCCTTGTAACCAGACAGACATCATGGTGTGCTTTTCAACACAATCGGAACGTTTTAAAAATTTTACCCCTGTGTAACCTTGAAATCCAAGCTGGGGGCCATTAAAGGGGTGTGGCAAGTGCTTCCATCAATTGTTTTTATTATCAATGTATTAAGTACTTGTGTATCCAAAATTCACAATTTTATCCGGATTTGCACACTCACATAAGATCTGTTCACTACAGTCCCCCACAGTGGCGTAGCCAGGTGGGGGCAAAGGAGGGCAGAGTGCCCCCACTGAAAAAAAAATCTTGAGGGGAAATCGGGAAATAAAACATGGATATTCATGTTAAATCAGCCCCTTTTTGGATTCTTTTGCCCTGCGACCGGGAATTTTTTGCTTGTGATCGGGACATTTGTTGCACCTACCGGGAAATTGCCCCCTCGGAACCACCGGGCTGGCTACGCGCCTGATCCCCAACTAGGGATAAGAGAGGGCTTGCCGCATGGCTGGCTCGGAAGAAAGCCGGCATGAGTACCAAGCCTAAACCAGCTGGTGACACAAAGCCTTGGGGTGTTTGTGTGCGTGTTTTTGCGTGTGTGCAGCTTTAGGATAATTTAGTTTCTCGGTCTGTACTAGTATAGTATCACCGTTTTGTAACGGGAATTTGGTGAGGAAATGCTAAATTTTAAAACATACTATTCAGCAGTGATGGAGGGTTGCTTCTTTTGTTCATGGTGTGTTTTTGATCGCAAAAATGAAGGTATTTCTCTCCCATGTGGGAATTTGTCACGCTTCGAAAAGGTGCATAATTCTGTAACATTTTGATGTTTCGCTGGTATGTTTGTGCCTTTAAATGCATTTGATTTTATTTCAATCGAGTATGTTTTAATAGGTTCAAATACATTAACCCTAACCCTGACGTCGGTTTCTAGCCGGGAACGGAAGGAGTGAGGAAATGCCCATATGAGTCTTGGTTTGATGACGTCATCGCTACTTTCTGGACTTAGTGCATTTTTCTCAATTAACACAGTGAGTTTTTGGTGAAATTTAGTTGTGCTAGGGTTAGGGATGGAATCAGAATCCCAAACCCTATGATTTTTTTTCTCCTTCCAAAGTCAGTTCCGCCACGGAAGTCTATTGGCGTGATCCAGTCCGTTAAAAAATTGAAAACTGAAGTTAGTCTGTACTCGGTCCCGCATTTTTTTTTTCTCGGATACTACTGCTTTCATTTTGTTCTAACTCTGAGCTTTCGTGGCATAAACTGTTTTGATATTAGGGTTTTCATTTATGGTTCATTATTATAGCTGAAGCACAGCGCAATGAGGCACGTTACGTGGATATGTTCACGTGGTTAAAAATAGTCAAATATTAGATCTTTTTAACCACACCAGCTTAATTTGCTAGTTACTCACCACATCCCCGGTAGGTAATGAAGACGTTAGTCGGTATCTCGTTGGTTGCAATTACCACACACACTTTCAACAGCACCAACAGCAAGAAATACATATCAACCAGTGTCATTCTTGGCTTTGTTGGATAGAAAATTAAAATGATTTCCGTTTCAGAGGCGTTAACTCTAAAATTTGGCATTTTGCACGAATGGCTCTATACAGTTACTATATCCAAAATGTGTATCAAAACGTGATCATTCTGAAAAGTAGAGTAACCTTCTACTAGTAATAACACATAAAAATAACCCCCAGCTACTATTCCCCATCACGGGGAAATAGTTATTTGTATGGGAACTTTTCCCTGCATGGTATCTTGCATCGCTCGCCCGTGCCTCACGTGATTGATCTGACCCGATCAGTGACCCGACCTATGACACTGATCGATCATATATCTTCTGCTCGATATTTGCGTGTTTACAGTCACTTGCTGAGCAATTTCCGTTGAATTTTGACTCAAAATGGAGAAAAGAAAGAAATCTCGATGCAGTAGTCTTGATGGTGCATACCATAAATAAATCATAGAGCAGTCGAGAATTGTTGGGAAGAGAAGCCGCCGATTGGTATTGACCATGACTAGACTAAGGTGAGAGTGCGGTGGTGGGAGCTGATACTCGACCAAGACCTTCTCTTGCAGTTTTTCAATTGAGTGACAGATATTTGTATTGTTATATAAAACAAATATTGACTGCTCTATATCGTGAATGCAAGAAGCACCATACCTCCACTGGTGACTGGGGGGACCGTTGGGCCCATACATTTTTCCCTCGATTCGACATGACAGTCAAGATTTGTATACTGTACGTGAAATACAGTGTACGTGTACCCAATTTAATTTCAGACTTTTAATTGTGACCTCTTCCTACACGCACAGGGATTTTTCATGGTTGTACAATATGTTTCCTAAAATGTAAAACTAAAATCATCTTTTACATTTAACCTACTAAGAATAACATTAGACTGCCGTTGGCACAAAAGTCTATTGTGCCACCGCACGATAATTTTGAGAGTTCAAAATATACTTTTGTTTGCCTATATCTTGTTCGTTTCGTTTAAAAACCCTGCTTGTTAAAAGACGCAAAACCCTAAACAAATTTTTTATGAGTTTTCATGGGCAATGCATGTCCTGCGACACCACACGCGGAAAACAATGGTGCACGTACGCCTTCTCGCTCATTCGTTCGGAAACAATACACATGGATTATACCGTACCACACAGTGGACCATTGAAAACTGTCACGGTTCTGTACAAAGTGGTGGTTCTTGGAGGAAGGTTCATCCCCATGACCAATCATGCGCAATAATGTCCGCCCCTCGGTCTTTTTTTTATTTTCAATATTTCAACATCCCTTATAAAATTTTCTAATGGCTACACAACTGTGCAAAAGAGACCCATGGGTAAAAACTTACAGGTAATGTAAAACTCACCTAAAGGGAGAATAGACATTGTCTTGAATCTTGACAATAAGGGTGGAACAATTCGATTTCTGCAAAGAAGGCTAATCGCCTTTGTACTCGAAAAATATATAATACTAAGAAAAGATGCAGTAGATTGGAATAATTATAATCGACCAGGACCAACCGTTAATAACATGAAATTTTCTCTTTATGCACACAATATGCTTCGGCATCAGAGAGGATCTTTGTATCTTGTATCGTCAAGGGACCAATAGAATCTTGTCTTGAACTTCTGGACAATCATCTTCAGTCCTGCACGCTACTTAATCATATCGGACGAGTGGACATTAAATATCCTTAATAATTTCAGTAGATTAATTGGTATTTCCAATGGTAATTTGCTTAGGTTTCCAAATTGTTTTGAACTGGTCATTTAAACTCAACAATATACAACAAATTTTGTTGTAATAAAATATTCAGGTCCTTGTGAACAAGGCTCCTTTGTTGTTAGCGTTACAATGGTATGTCTGGACATTTGGCGTCCACGAGATGGTCGCAACAAAACCAGAAACACTAAGTCAGTTAAATCTAAGGGTGTTGGATATAAAGATCATATTTGGAGCGCTAGTCTAACCAGGTTATAGAATTTCATAATCTGTGATCAGTGTAATTTCAGGAGCATATAATGCTAACCCATTGTGTCTTCTTTGAAGCAAGCCATAGTATAATGTTTTTAATATTTCTGTGTATGTTATACATTATATGAGGATGACTGGTGATTTGTTTGGTCAACACTTAACACGAGCCTAACTATCCGTTTATTTTTTGACAAATCATTCAAAACTGTACAAGCCGGCGAAAACAAGGCGAGAGTTATCACTTTATTGGGCCCACTCCTTCATATCATGATATAGATCTTTATTTTTAAGAGAATGTCTTTACCACCCCCTGACGTGGAGTACTTACTTCATCCATGTCGCCGTTTATCGTTTCGGCTACAAGAGTCCATTTAAGTGTTTCGGTTTCATCATTCGTTCCTATTACCACCTCTGTCAAATCCACCGATCCATGAAAACAGCACAAGTGCTAAGGATCGCCAAAGCATATCCGGGGTTAAAATATAGAGTATAACCTGGTCCATCCATCACTTCAATGCCGTTTACTTTCTGGGATACTAATACGTTTGGTAGATCTTCCAATAGCTCATAGCAAGGCTTTTTCGTGGTTGTTGGGGACGTCGTATTGTTGGTGACGTGGTTGTTGTAGGTGATGTTGTTGTTGTCGGCGACGTGGTTGTTGTAGGCGACGTGGTTGTGGTCGGAGATGTGGTTGTAGTCGGAGATGTGGTTGTGGTCGGTGATGTGGTTGTCGTCGGAGACGTGGTTGTGGTCGGTGACGTAGTTGTAGTCGGCGACGTAGTTGTGGTCGGCGAAGTGGTAGTAGTTGGAGCTATAAATTAGAATTATTAAGTTTAAATATCTGCAACATGTTCATGACAATCAATGATTAGTTCATAACTTAAAGAGTCTTCTACGTACACTGAAGCTTTAGCTAATGGGTTAGTAATTTTTTGTGACTTCTAAATAGGAATACCTTGTGTACTCCCCCCCCCAAATGTAACTTATCCAATACAAATATGTTTAGTGTCAATGGAGAGCTTGATTACATTTTTTTTTAAATTCCTGTTATCAAGATTTTTAATATCATCAGTACCATTATCTGTCTTCCCTATGTCCCTCTTTCTCTGGTTCATCTCTCCATTAAAAGTTCCAGTGTGCCAGGAGATATAGTCCTCCGGGCTCACAGTCCGGGAACATTGGTGAACAATAGGGTAGTCGATTCAGTTGACTCTTCACCCAACATTAGTTTCACATTTTATTCCGTTGTCATCTATGGAGCCCGGACTATGATACCTGCCGGACTATGATTTCTTTCACACCGGCGTAGTAGAGGTATAGTTACGAATCTAGGTTTACTAATTTATCAACACGCACATTGCTTGCACTCGATCATAAAGTTTACAAAGAAGAATAATACTATCAACAAGTAACATTTTGTCTTTTACTCTCTTAGTCTCTTATTTTCAAGTAAGCCTGATATGTCCAAACAGAATCAAAAGAATATACTAATATCACGCCATCATTTCATACACCAATATCCAGAGTATACAGCGTGAATCAATAAAAACGCAGGATATTTCAATATCTTTTTCCTGAGACAATATTACAACCATTGTGTCGATTTTGATGAGGACTGTCCATCACCTCACCTTTGACAAGATTTTTGTTTGGTGTAATTGTTGGTGCAAAAGTTATGAAAAGTGTTGTGAAGCCCCTCTGAATCGGGTTAGTCCCATTCAATGACCTTAATACAACGGTCAGTTATGTACAATGTAACTCTATATTGAAAACAATTAAACCAGAACAAAACTTTGTTTAGTGGGTCTGGAGTGGTCGAAGTTCAAAAATCATTCAAAAATCGATTTCTGGCAAACTAGATAGTGTCCGCCACACAATTTATAGGAAAGAATGACTTTAATCATCTCTTGACAAATATTGTTAAAAATATATGGATTTTCAGAGTGTCTCGATTTTGGGGCAATTTCTTTAGAATTTGATATTTTGACAATATCTTCGTAATCAAAAGTCGAAAATAACAAATCCGTTTGCAGATATGTAGAGTATGTAACTGTGATTAATAACCATACACCACGTTTCGTTAATAGTTTATTGTTTGGGAGTTATTTTCCAAAATGGGCGAATTTTGCCTAAAAATCGGGTAACTTTGCATTTTACTTGTTTCTCAATAATGAACTCACAGAAAGAGCAAAATATCCGTCGGTATTTTTTGCCCAAGAATGTAAGCTTTGAATTTTTTTTTCAACTTGAAATTCCATTTGGTTTGTGAGACATCGTATTTTGAAGTTTCAGAAATTTCAGCACACTGTAGCCTATGGAAAATTGACTGCCACTCCAGCCCCCTTAAAAAAAACTGATGATAAGTGTCACTTAAAGTTCTGAGATATTTCGATTCATACATATTTCTGTGATAAGTAGTGATTTCATATAGATTAGACACGCAATTGATTCCCTACCTTTTATTTGACTCCAGAAATAACTTTAAAATGAAAACTAAAGGTGATATGCAAATGCTTATATTTCAATAGAAAAGGTAGGCCGAATTTCGTATTTGCTCCTATAGAAAATTATAAATTTCAACATTTCTGTACCGAAGAAACAGTTCTCAGCTTAATCCTTTCAGATTGGGATATTTGATAGAAAGCTTTACACCCGTGCAAAAATAAGATTTTTTCACATTTTTAGTTACACCTGTTATCTGAAATCTCTCGTTGCACCTTTAAATTGAATAACTAGACTATCGTTGTTTCAGAGCATCCACTATGAGGTAAGGTATGCTAGTCTACCAAGGGCTCAGTTCTGTAACCTTGGATGGGCACATGTTAACAACAGCTGACCATGAATGTTCTGGGTATCATAAATCATACTAAAAATCCAGGGTGTGTATGTGCTCAATACACAGGTGAATGAAAGCTATTGAACTGTGCCATGGGAATTGAGATTTTATTAGCTCATAGTGATCACGGAGGACAACTACTAAGTTGTGTTGTGTGTAAGATTTCGTAAACAATATTGTAACGTTTCTGTTATACGTTACAGATAGGTAGAATGAGGAATATGAACTAGGGGAAACATAATTTCTCATATACTCACAATTATACCAACGTATCTCTAAGAATCTCTAATTGATATGAAATTTCTTGGTGTTCTTAAATAGCCTCATAATGTCTATTATAATATAATTTCCTTATTCAGGATGTGGCCTTTTTTATGAGTAGGCGGGCCTGTATGCATGATTGTAACCGAAAATGACTTTAAGGAAACTTGTTGATAATAATGTTTAATTCTTAATAATAGTCATACGAAGGTCAACCCTATGGCTTAAACATTGTTGCTTTTTATTCCTTTTGTTTTCTTTTATTTTACTTTGTTTTTTGATTTTTTTTGTGTGTGCGTGTGTTTTATCGTAACCTCTAATCGACCACCCACTTCAGTATTTTTAAATGAAGGCAATACAACATTTATTTAGCCTAATCCTATGTCTTCCATTCCTATATATTTCTATGGGTTTAGTTTATTATTAATTATAGGAAAGGATAAACCCATCTTGGTTTCCTAATAATTGCAAAATACGTAACCCAAACTTTGACAAGAAATAAATAAGAAACTCGAATGCTTTACACTGAACAAGAAAGCGTACGAGAATTTCAATTCGTGTCAATAGAAAATACTTTGTAAAACATTCAGATACTTACATGTGGTAGTAGTCGGCGAAGTTGTAGTTGTTGGTGAGGTTGTTGTCGTCGGAGAAGTTGTGGTCGTAGGAGACGTTGTGGTCGTCGGAGAAGTTGTGGTCGTCGGAGACGTTGTGGTCGTCGGTGAAGTTGTAGTGGTTGGCGAAGTGGTAGTTGTAGGCGACGTGGTAGTTGGGAACGGTGGAGGAGGTGCTATAAAGTAGTATGGACACAAATGACTTACTAAGTTGATAAGAAACTAAAACAATAATAAGAAAACTTTATAATTTCCCTAGTTTAAAAACAATTTTCGAAAATTATGGCATTCAACCATTTGTAATATCGTACCAAAATTTATTTTTTAATCATTCTGAGACAAAATCTAGAGCCAGTTTTGTCTGTTTAATGTTTAAAGGCACTATCAGTGATTTGCTAACTCAGAAATTTTAAAAATCATCAAAAATCAGATTTTTGAATGTCTGTAACAAGTACAGGTACCCTAAACATACCCTGCAAATGATAAGGCCAGAAGCAAGCTAATAAGTACACAATCTGATGTTTTAGACATTAGTGTCCGATTGGAAAATTGGAGCCACAAATACCTAAAGATATCCTGGTGTGAATCTTTAATGACGAAAACAGCATAACCAGGTTGCACCCGGCTAAACATGCTAAATAAATATCTATTCTCTTAGATTACAACATTATTCATTCATTTCGAAAAATAATCAACCACCTGTTGTTCGGAACCTGATTCTATTATTCTAAACAACGAAACACAGTTCAACCACCGCTGGTCAACCAGTTGATGGGTGTGAAACCTCAACTATCGAAACTACTGGTTCAGTTCACCCCTGTGTGACCTTTAAACTCAGCGTTGTTCTGTGCTCAGATAAGCAGTCCTTTTGGCCAAATTTGGTTGTTCTATGGCTTTTCTAAGCACCTCGACTTTTAGATGACCTTCGACCAGCGGGATCACTTTGAAACCCCAATACCAACCCTTAGACTGTTGTTTTCCACCCCCGTACCAAATATTAGCTCGATACGTCAAAGCACAACGGAACGCATAGCCGGACAGACAGACCGGCAGATAGATTGAAAATTCTAAACTTTTGTTGGTTTTTTTTTAGTAATTTAGATTTCAAGGATTTAAAATTTAATTTTTTTAGGATAGCAGTTAGGGACCAATCAAATTATTGTTTTAAAATTAAATCCTATTTGCCTTAGATTCAATCATAATATATGATTGTGATTTCAAATCGGATTTGATTAAATGTTAATGCTATAGAGGTTAAATCCTAATATCGATTGGTCCCTAACTACAATTCCAAGGATTGACTTTTAAATCTCTGAAATTTAGAGTGTAGGCATGTTTAGATGTCATGTGTGTGATTGTACTTGGATCAAATCAATAAAAGAATTCCACGTTTGCGTACAGAGGGACGAATTCAATACTCAACTGGCGGGCGTTTTCCGGTTCTGCCCGGTTCCGCGCGGCGGTTCAATTAATTCATTGAGTTTGCTGAAATACTTAATCGGATTAAAGGATTCAGAAGATTGAGCGGATTAAACGAACCGCATGGAACCGGGCAGAACCGGAAATTGCCCGCCGGTTGAGTATTGATTTGGTTCCTAATATACACGCATACACGTTTGTGTGTAACTAAGTTTTAAAGGGGGACTCCGTAGAGAAAAATTAAGAAAGTTCATAGTAGATAAGAGGGACTCTACCATGCACCTGCTTAATGTTTCTCTCCTGAGTCTCTCATTAACTAAACTTACGAATGCACCCATAGAAGTTTAAGAGAACTGCGAAGGCTTGCCCAATTGTTGAAACAGGTCGTAAATACACACTTCCATTTTAACCCATTCCTCAGTTTTGGATCACAATTCTCAATTTCTTTTACCATCCTGAAATATCAAATATTGACAATTTTTTTCAGTTTTTTAATTTTTTGTAATAAAAATAGATTAAGAATTCTTGACAGTTTAAGAAAAAAGAAACAAGGCAACTTGCAACAAACGTAGCTTTGTATTACAAAGTGTCCCAAATGTGTTTTGGGAGCGAAACACTTTTCCATTTGACATTTTTGAGAAATATTTTATAGCTAACCGATCGTGGACGATCTTTGCAGTATATTAAAGTTTATCAATTAAACCTTCCACGATCCAACTTCATCGCAACTGTTTGATGATGGATGAAAAGCGCCGCTCATTAACGGCATGGTGACGCTATATTTTTGTTATATTTTTATTATATCTTGGAAAGATTTCGGGAATTCAACGGAAATGTGGCCCATAGCCGTTTGAGAACTTTTTCAGCCCTGAGATTGGTGGGCGCCATTGATAATGGGGAAATCCAGGATGGTCCCAGCTATCGAAAGCTGAAAACAAATTCAAACCGACTTTACTCCGTTTCCGTTTGTGAGGTTGTTTTGGTTAGTATCTTGTGCAATGAGTCAATCCTAGAAGTTGAGGGTTCAAAGAGTACTCCTAAATAACCGTAAGATTGTGCGCGATAAATTTTTACTAGCGAGATGCACTATTTGTGTCGGTGTCACCTTTGGTTCAATTCTGAACACACGTCTCATCTATGCAGGTGACATTTACGTTTACTACGTGTGCCATTGCCCAAAATATGCCATGGCTATTTTTCAGCAGTGAACCAAGTTTCAATGGGAAAATGCAATGGCGAATATTGATTTCTGTCATAATTATAGCGCATAACTGTGGTTTTGACTCAGCAGGGTCCCGTTGCGGTTGCGGCGCGGTGAAGCGTGGTAATGCAATGAACATGTGTCAATGTGCAGCACACACAGATTTACTGCAGATTTTACGCGGTTCATTTAAACTTAGGTCAGTCAGCTATGACTGGATCGAGCGCTAAAATAGCCGCACGCCTCTGGTCATTTGGCACATTCCACGCTAGTCGGGTGATAGCTTGGGTGACAGTCATTTTCATGCTGAAAAGCTTGTACAGGCTTCTATAGAGTATGTTTGTTTGTGCCTCCACCTTTTCCACGTACTATATGTTTGCATTAAAGAGACACGCACGTTTGAACAATAGTGCTACCTCAAGGTTTTTTCAGAGTTTAAATTTGTGCTGGTTGTAATTTTCACATTAGTCTCACCTGAATGATTAGACCAAAATCAGAGCCCATTGTCAACAGAACGATTATAATATTGATGACTCCGTCGACATTAATCAGCAGACGAAGGAAATTGCCCGTTTAACAAAAGAAAACACGCCAAAGTTGATTGCCAGGGCAATCACTTAGTAACGAATCCTATAATATTTGTTAATGAAGTTAAAACTTAAGTTTAACCTACAAAGTTAACTTGGATGTTTTTAGCCCTCTTATTAATATCCCTATCTTTTGGGTATCTTTTTTAATACATGTGTAAATATATCTCTATTCGTCTAATGGCCTAGACTGATAATTTGAAATTTCATATTTTGTGAATGAATTCCAGTGCCGCGCTTTAGAATTCAAACTGACGTGCCAAATCAATTTTTTTTCTTTCGCTTATCCTGTAGTTAACAAATAATAAAAACAGTGCAAACGTTAAATGGCCAGGGCTGCAGCTTTTGAAAAATACCCCCAAAAAAGTAACGAAGCACGTCTAAATACCCCCATAGGTTACAACCCATGGTCTTAAAGCACGAACACATAAATTATATCCATATTCGTTTTTTCTTAAATTTTGAACCCATCTTGCATTGCATCAATATTTCCAACACAATACCCATTATAAGAAATCTCTCCCCTTTTTAAAAGTTGCCTAAAAGGTGTTTTTAAAACAAAAAAAAACAAAAAAGCCATATTGATTGCCATTCAGTGAAAGATCGCATTCTTCCCGTGAAGTGTGTGTCACTTAATGCATGGTTGTGTATTGTACCCTATGTAATAATGTGCTTCAGATGCAACTTTTGAAATGTGACACATTTTCATAAATGGACATTCTGTTGGCTATATTTGATCACAATGGAGCAAGAAGGTGTCAAAATTTGCAGAAAAAAACAGACTATTGATATCATTTTATGTTTTCGTGCCATAGACCCATTGTTTGTAACTTATGGGGTTATTCTAGAACATGCTGCGTTACTTTGTTTGGGGTCTTTATATGGTAATTGGAACCCTTAATCATATTTCTTAGAATCGAAGTGTTTTTAGTTACACTTACAATAAAATCACTGGGCTTTGGTGGAGATATCGCGTGGTTAACTCAACGCCACTTTCATCGTCCAATAACGACTCTTTAATAGAGTACACCAAGAAGGCGACATCTCCATTGACAAGATACACAACGAAATGTGATATGTCTAAACTGCTCTGGAAAAAAAGGTTTGCAAACAGATGTGCAACGTTCCTGGAAACCCACTGTGATCCCACTGAGCATAGACCGTTTTTCAACCGCTGCAACCGCCGCCCGCAATCATCTGAGTGGACACCACGTTGTTGTATCCACTCAATCTTCCTCGGCATTCGTGAAACTGAAAGAATTAAAACAATACGTGTTGGCCTTTATTTTTAACCTCGCAATATTTCTCTGATTAAAAGAGTGCGAATTTTCGTTTCCCCCTAACATTTTCCTCTCTCCCCTAACCCACATTATTACAGTTAATTCCGTTTTGGGAACAGAGATATATACTATTTATGAAAATTAGGGGTGAATCCTCTAGGATAACAAAGGATTATGAAATTAATATAAATAATAGAGCTCTCATTATAAGCGTAATGAATCATTACAAATTTCCCTTAGTATCATTTTAAAGTATTTTTAGGTATAAAATTATTGCTATATTATTTTTACATATCACATTCCTACAAGAAAGTGTTTTTATGGTTTCGAAGTGATTAAATACTGTGAATACCAGTGACAAATCTACATCCCAACATTAATAAAATTGACAATAGTTAAATATTAAATGACATATTAATTATTCCCAGTATGGGCGAAGACAAATATTTATGCCTCAAAGAGGACCACAGTCATTTTAATTACCTGAAATTCCCAATTTAAAAATATAAGAATTCGTATTTCAATACATGGTAATTTTCAGATCAATTCCTTTGAAAATCCAAGTGTACCACAATCTCGATATCGAGAATATGAGGGCGCGTGTCATTGGAAATGTTGTATTGGTCCTGAAGTGATAAACAATCCGCACGAACAAACTTTTACCGGACACTCAACAATATTTATAAAGGGTCTAGGGTTTGACCGCCGGGCACCGCTACTCATTGCGATACACACGTCAAAGAAATTCTGAACCACCAACAAAATTGAGCGCACCCGACGTCCGTTAATTACGACGTCAAAACCCCTGCCAGATACTGTGGGCTGATCTATTCCACAATACCTGCTCGGGGTCAGCATTTGTACAGTCACGGGGAAACCCGAAATAATAATGCGCTGTGGCCACGAGGTTCCGATAGCGCATGTAAAATGGATGAACAACACGGAATATCGGAACTAGCAAAACTGTATACCCATGGAAAAATCGTCACTGGACGGGAATCGTTGTGAAGTGTAGTTTAACCGTGTGATATTTCCACTGTCAAGAGATAAAGACGATGTCAGTACTAAACATGACATTTTCGCTAATATGGACTTCGATCTATTGCAAAACAAATTTGTACTACGTGCTAGGAAATTATTATCGAATGAAAGTAATTTGAGATTTGGCCCAGGGCGGCAATTGAGCTAATCTGTTGACCTTTCTGTGCTTGTATACAGCTATACAAATGACCCAATCAAGGTTAATATATTAAGCACGTGGCGGCGCTCTTTCAGTCATGATCAACATGTTGTCGAAGAGTTCGTTTGGCATCGACCCCGTATGTTTAAAGAATCCTAAGTGTCTTACATCATGACCTATAACAACCTTGTCTAAAGAGCATTGTGGCCCTAAAGGAAGGTGTGGCTGGACAAATGTTGAAGGAAAGATGGGGTGACGCAATTTAACGTAACATTTACTGTAGACATCACAGGAGTAAAGGTCCGTTCATACTTTCCCACTGCACTGCAGTGCAGTGAGTGCATTGCCCGAATAGCAGTCTCTGTCCATGACGGCACTGCAGCTCTGCAACAAAGTTAAATTCGTTCTAACTTACATTGCAGTGGGTTGCATAAGTTGCAGTACGAAAGTGATGGATATACGGTCGGCAGCAGGCACTGCAATGCATTGCCAGTGGAAGTATGAAAAGGACTTAGGTGAGATGGAAAAACATGTTACAACAATACCTACCCCACGGTAACAATCACGCGGGTCTCCATATCACACAAGTCGTATGGGTTTACATAGTGACCTGAAGTTCCCAACTTATGCTTCATAGTCACCGATAACGGAAATCTCAAGTCCTGTAAGATTAAACACTTTGAATGAAAACGGCACACAGTTCAATTGTATCGCCGTAAGTTATAGATTCAAAGTCTAGAGGAAAACCCTGTTCCAACGTCGATTTTATTGCTGTCCATGTATTCCGAACAACCAAATATTGCAGGTCGTTCAGAACATCAATAAACATGGCCTTAGCGTTGTCGTTGGAGATGTGGTTGTGGTTGGTGACGTGGTTGTAGTTGGTGAAGTAGTTGTGGTTGAGCAAGTAGTAGTTGTTGGTGAATGTGGTTGTAGTCGGTGAGGTGGTTGTAGTTGGTGATGTGGTAGTTGTCGGCGATGTAGTAGTAGTTGGTGAGGTGGTAGTAGTTGGAGCTGAAATGGGACAATTATTACAGACGCATATCAATACAAACTACACATTAATATCTATAGTGTGCAAATAGTAGAAAAAAATATAGTTCAAGAAACAAAACAGAGTAAATGCAATTAGTTATAATTATTAACTAGATCTGAAGCAGTCGAAGTAGAATTTTTTAGCCAAGTGATATTAAAAAAGGTGAACCTTTGACGTTTAGAATGTTTCATATGGTTCATTCAGTCAAAATGACCTAAGGATTACTTTGGTCCCAATTTCAGCTCAATAAATGTATTTTGAAAATGTAGGTTATGCAAGGTTTCAACTTTATTTAATTATAGCAGAAATGTTTTTTTTTTTCAATAATTACAGGTTGTCGTAGTCGGTGAAGTGGTCGTCGTCGGCGATGTAGTAGTCGATGGACACTCATAAACGCATTCATCATCACATACTTTCATTCCCTCTGGACAGTAGCATCCCTCTGATAATATTGGACATTCAATTATACCTGCAGGACAGACTTCCTGTGTCCTTCGTCCACATGGATCATACACTTTCCCGTCTGGACAGTCCAAACACGCTGAAATGTGATTTCACAACTGAAATATTAGTGAACTTACACTAATTAAGAGCACTGCTAAAAAAAATCCGTCCCGGAAAACCGTTTTACCAGCCAGCTGAGACTCACAGTGGTGGGAGTGGGAGTGCACTATTTATTGTTCATTAAAGAACTTTTAAACGGCATTTTAAGAACATTTTTACAGCGTGCTTTCTGAATGGCGCCTTTTTTTATACATACATTGACCAATTTCTATTCATGACAAAATATTAAGCACCACTCTTTTTAGTCCCAGGCGGAAAAAATGGAAAAGGACACCAAACTGGCATTGACGCATCAGTTGAGTGTGGGATAATTTAATCCAAGCAAACATTCATTCAGATAGAGAAACCAAAATAACAAAGACATCCAAAAAAGATAATGCCAAGTTTCATGCGAATATGTGAGATACCCGCGTACCTCGCAGACTCGCATAAGAACCTGCAAACGCCAGACATCCTGGATGTTGGCATCATCACAATACAAGCATCCCTAACGGAC
This sequence comes from Ophioderma brevispina, assembly GCA_023653785.1. Taxonomy (NCBI): domain Eukaryota; kingdom Metazoa; phylum Echinodermata; class Ophiuroidea; order Amphilepidida; family Ophiodermatidae; genus Ophioderma; species Ophioderma brevispina. The sequence continues at coordinate 42,405 of JAMKCH010002289.1, read as the reverse complement.
GCTGCAAGTGCGCGCACACAACAAGCACAACAACTCTGCTAAATCCTTGCAAGCCTGCGATACGAAGCTGACATCGCAGATTTGCAACACAGGATTTCAATACAAGAGAAATTCCCTCAAGTATCAACACGTGAGTTGTGCCAAATCCCAAGGAAACGTCTCTTTCCTACAGTATTAATAGACATTCTTAATAATATCATTTGAATCGAGAGCAGGTAGGGATAACATTGGTTCCTCAATATAATCATGACTAAGCACAATATTTGTTTTTTGCCAAGCATTTAAAGCAATGGGCCTATCACACAATATATGCATATTTACTGAGCTGAAGGAAGGATCCTCCATGTCACAAAATAATGGCCTAAATCGCATGTCAATAACCACCCATAGGCCCCTTAACATCGAATCACAGAAAGATTGAAACAAACACAATATGTGTAAATTTGTTGACAAAACGTTTTACATTTTCTGCCACAACTACTTTTGCACAAATCGCGGGGAAATGGGTCAAAAATAAAAAAAATCATAATAATACAATCCCACATTGTTGCAGCCAGCTTAGCGGCACTGGCACATTTTCCACAAAATATGAATTTCTTCAAGTTTGCTCTCAAATGATAGTCAGTAGTCTAGGCCATTGGAAGAACGAGATATATTTTACACATAAAAAATAACATACCCCAAACGAAGGGACATTGATATGGATAAAGACAATCCAGGTAATTTGTAGGCCAACTTTAAGTTTTCCATAACTTTAATCCACAGATTTGTATATTACATGAATATTTTTCCTCGTACTCAACGGATATTAAACGCCACAAGGTTATAGACGATCAACAGTGTACATACGTAAGAAACATGCATAGGATGTGCGTTTTCTTGTGTTTAAACGCCATTTTCGTATCCCTGCTGAATTTAACGTCTGCCGGCCGACGTTAATATAAACGTTCTGTTTTACCCATAAGGAAGCTGATTTGGTCTTAATCATTCGGGTGAGGGCTTTTGATTAAAAGCTTTACGACCATGCAAACATATCGATTTTGAAAAATCTTGAGGGCGCACTATTCTTCAAAGGTGCCAGGTCCTCTTTAAAGAATACCATGAACACATTAAGCAACAAATTTTTTTAAAACACAAAGTTGAAAATGCAACGTAAAAAGAAATTCAAGCGCTTAACTAAATGGGAGGGAGGGTGGTAAATAATTTACACTTAAGCTATGAGAAATGAGAAAACCATCCTCCACACATGAAGCACTGATTTGTTGTGACCGAAAGACCCATACGCACGGACGACAAAGACATGCAATGATTCAATGGCTGCTGAGGCTTGAAGGTGAACGATGATGGACAAAAGGCGCAATTGAGGATTGCAGTTTACAAACCTCCGCAGCGATCAATGGAGATTAAGCTTTCCTACAGGTGCTAACCTAGTTTTCCTTACGATTAACTTCGAACATTATTAGGTACCTTTTTAAAGGAAAAAAAACTGTTTCTCTAGTTTTGGTTGTGATGACACCAATCGAATTCGGCCCTTTTTTATGTGGTACATATGACTTTTTGGTAGGCATGAAAGATAACATCAAATCATGGCCTCCATTTCCCATTTTTGTCATAACTTTGCAACCAGACAAGTTGGAAATACAAATAAAAGTTTTAAAATCTATGTTTTAAGGCACAAAGATTCTAATGACGTCATTATTTTGAGATTTTTAAAACGTTTCAAAATAGATAAGCTATACCCAAAACCAAGATTGCGTCCAAGATATCTAAGGAATCTGATATATAATTGTCCAAAAAGTTAGGTCACCTAGGAACCGATTAAAGGAACAGGTCTAGATTTATCAATTGATCCTACAAAATAAATAGTGGTGTTTTATTTTCTTGGCATCATTGGCTTCATAGTGTCCACATAATTCGTCATGCTCATTGCTCCAATGTGAAAAACAAATTTCGGAATAGTAAACCCCTTTTTATATTCGGAATAACGAGCACGTTATTTGGTTTTGGAATGCCGAACTTCAATATTCGAAAAAAACGAACCTTTTTGAGATTCGGAAATGCGTTTTCCTTTTCAAAATTCGGAATAGCGAACCCTTTTTAAGATTCGGAAATGCGTTTCCCTTTTCAAAATTCGGAATAGCGAACCCTTTTTAAGATTCTGAATAGCGAACCCTATTTTCGGAATACCGGACCTTTTCAATTGTTCGGAAAACGAATGCTAAAATCGTGTGTGCGGAAAAACGAACCTTCGAAATAGCGAACCATCGGAACAATGAAACTTCGGAATAACGAGGAAACCCTCCCTAATCGTAATGTTGTGGCATGCATGGTTAGAATACTTCGAATAATACATGCCGAAATCAAATAGTAAAATCGTGATGACCTTGTAACTTGTCACCTACGCCTATATACCTTAAATCCTAGATGCCATTTTTTTTTTTTCACTTTTCAAAAATCACGGAGCGGAGCCCTGCCTCGTGTGTACGGGAAAAGTGCTCCTACAACTAAACACAAATATCGCTACCTCCCATTTTGGTAGTGATGGTCAGGCTGCTATTCATTTCCTCTACGGACGTAAGGGGAATAATATGACACGATACACGACATATTTGAGACATCGCAACAAACTAAGCTACATTTTGGCTGTGACAAAACTTCCTTTCTTTTTTTAAGTCATATGGCTCAATCACTGTAATTTTCACATAATAGAAATAACTAGAGCTAAAATCATTGATGTCAGCGTGCAGTAAAGATCCAGATGACCAAATGACCACTTTTGCTGACCATTCGTCAAATTTTATGTACAGCCCATAGGAACCGATCATAGGCAATGCGTGTGCATGGGGGAATAATTAGCGGGCGCTATTTGGAGAAGGATTTCTTTAAATATTGTGGCAAAATGGCCGAAACGACTATTTGATTACCACTGATACGAATTCTGTGTACACTCCTTAGGGACTTACCATAGCCAATGCATATTAAGTATGAACATGATGAAGAGCTCGATCAGCGAGCGCTATTGCAGAATGATTACTTCAGATTTAAGTCCGAAATGGCCATTTGCTGACCACTGATCTAAATTCTGTGTACACCCCACAGGCACTGGTCAGATATGCATGAAGGACTTAATCAACGCGTGCTATTTGTAGAGTAAGGCGGCTTTTTTTAGATTTTTGGTCGACCAGAACGACCAGACTAACCACTAGACCACTGGCTGCATATGTGTACACTCCATATGCAGCTTCGGCCTGTCGTTCTTTTGAGCGAGTTGGGCTACAATAATCAATTTGCACGAAGAAGAAACGATGTAAGACAATATGTCAGCGCGCAGCGTTGTATACTGACGTAATTACAACATCATCAAATGTCCACCATTTTCCTGATCACCATCCGTAATGACCGCCTGAAATTTTAAGAGCTTAGAAATGGATATAATGGAGGATTAACATGTTTAAGAAAAGGGCTAATTGATTGGTGCCAAAACGTATTTTGGAAATTTTGATACAATATTTCAAAAAATGGAAATTTACAATTTTCACTAAACATGATTTAATTTCTATCCAATACATTTACCCACCTGTAAAATAAATGGTAACTAAGCCAAAACAAATATTAAAAAAAGTATTTTTGCTGAAAATTGAATATCGTGGACATAACATGGTTTGGAATTAAGCTTAGATGATATCAAACCCTAACCCTCCTAACCTTTTCCACCATGGTTTTGCTTTTATTTTTTGTTGTTGTAGTTTTGTCTGTGTTTGTATTGTTTTTTTTTTTAATATGGTTAATGAATGACGGAATTATTTTAAAAAAGTGCCATTTTTGAAAAACAAATAACCACATTCTGCCTTCAACGTCCAATATCTGCAAATCAACACGTGACTTTGCATGATGAATATCTAGCATTAGGGAACAGTGTATATAAGGTCCCTTCCGGGAAGGTTAAAATAGTTGCCATAGTAGGGTACAAATGGGAAATACCTATTCCTGAAATTGGGGAAGAAGGTTGAAAGATCTTCTGATTGAGCCCCTTCAATCTACCTTTGCGACACTGCCATTGTAGAAATAGAGTGGCGAGCTTACCACACATTTCTAAAGACCGTATTAGAATGACCATTTTCAAATGGGGTGGAACCTATACAAGCCCAGAATTGCCGATTTAGGAAAACCTTTAGATTAAATATTGGTGTTAAGCTAATTCAACGGCATCCCGATTTGAGCGGCCCGTCAACACAAACACCTGCTTCCAGACAAGCGGTGGGCATAAGCTTGAACGGCCTAGCACATACACTGACAATCTCCGCCTCGTATGAAGCGCTGTTGACCATGCTTACACGTCATCATAGTAGGATTGGGGCTGTACCTGTGAAACAATTTGACAACCAAAATGTGTGCATCTCAACTGAACCAGTTTACTTAAAAATAATATCAGCAAAACTCAAAACAGTGGACGTAAATTTTTTTTGAATATTGGTGGGGGATAGGGTTGATGAAAAAAAAAAATTTATGAATGAAGCAGGATTGCTGAAAAGACCATTACTAGCACATGTGCGCGCAAGAGCGATAAACATGTTGCCATTTAGACAAGCTAAAAATCGTTTAATTTAATGCGCGCGAAGGGTGTGGAAATAACATTTTGTAAAACTTATTATGTTAAAATATGAGGCGTTTTTTTTTGTCAAAAAGCAAATGAATGGTTCCAAACTTGGGGGGGATGAGCGTATTGACCACCCCCTCATCAAATTATTTTGGGGATATAATATGCACCCCATCCCCTGGATTTACGCTGTAAAAAACTAAAGATATAAGATTGTGAAAAATTTGCAACATCAGTTAGGTGGTTGTGGAAGCATCATACAAAAGATTATACTAAACTATACATCACTGTGGTCCACGAACCATGCGGCCACAGCAACATCGGTGCAACTTAAAGTTGCTATTAGATCAAAACAAGAGTTGGACGCGGTTAATGGCGTGAAGGCGCATATGACTTTCAAGTGGAGTGAAGGGTCGCTAGAGCAAACGATGTCCAAAACGTACTATCATTTAACGACGAATTAAATATGGAAGGAAAAGTAATATATGAGGTGGCGTAACTCTAAGTTCGGGCAAAAATATTGCATAATTAACACTTATTTATAACAATACATCACTGTTTCGGCCGATATTATGTTACCATCCATAATTTACATAGATCGTGTCGTGTTGAAGGTGTCAAATCAACATTGAAAATTTGGCAACAATATAATAATAATAATAATAATAAATATAATACACTGGCTTTTAAAGTGCCATTTCATCAAGATCACAGCGTGTGCCTATTATTATTACGCTGCCATCAGAAAATCGTCACAATCAATGTGGTTGGATTCTGTTTTGAGTGCTTGTCACTTTAGATTCCGACCCGTTTCCTTTTTCTTTTTTTTTTTCTCGATATATTCTTATTTTTTCTTTGCCTTTCCGGTGTCTTCTTTAATAATAATAATTAATAATATACTGGCTTTTATAAAGCACCATTCCTATAAGATCACAGGCGCCGCTTATTATTACGCTGCCATCAGAAAATCGTCACAATCATTTCGCTCATCTAGGCGTGGCAGCTGGCCAAGCACACAATCCTATCAGCACTTAGATTGTAATATTCACCAATAAAGCTACCCGAAGATCGCTTGCCCAAGTGCAAACACATTGGCCGCAGCGGGGATCGAACCCACAACCTTTCATTCAGGAGTCGGCAGTGTATCAATGGACAAAGGGTCTTTTTAGTTCACCTCCTCCTTCTCCCTCTTTTAGTCCCTTACTTCCTTTATTCCTCCCCTCTTATGTCGTTTTTTCACTTCCATTTCCTACGATTATTGGGCATTAGTTGGACATACTTTTTCATATGAATTTTACTCTATTACAAATAGTTATCTTTTCTTAGTTTTATATATATTATTATTTCCACCAAGGCTTGGTTCTTATTATGTACTGCTATAATGATGAAGTTCAAATTTGATTGATTAATTAACATACCAGATTATGACAAGTGAGAAAAGTCGCTTCTTATAATTCACATGCACTTTCAGCCCATTCCTCTCTTTGTTCCATTATTTCTTCACTGCAAAGATCTGTCCCGGTGGGAATAGCGAATCCTCATCTGCCAGCTATCAGCGAAGTCCTGGGCCGATTCTGCCACATCTCCTTCGCGAGTTCGGTATTCATCATCGTCAGTTAATACCATTGAAATTACCACACAGGCCACACAGTTCATTACTGTATGAACGGTCAACCCGGATGATAATCGCTGTCGACTCATCCCAAAACACTTGCACACCAGAAGAAGCTAGGACGACGCGATAACATAACATAGTAATTAGTAAATAATGAATGAAACAACTTGAATTAAACTAATAATTGGTCCCTCACAAACATAAATGTGACAAAACTCCATATAGTTTAAAATATTTGAAATGATAGTGTGTGATTTGCTAAGAATGCTTAAAGTGGGAATGACACATTTTCAACAACATATGAATTTCTGCCATTAGCTCTCAAATGAGAGTTTAGGCCCTTGAACGATACAGATATATTTTATTAAGAATTAAAGATCAAACATGAAAGTATATAGGCACCAATTAATGACTAAAGACATGCAGTGATTTTAGCCTAATTTGTGGACCTGTTGCTACTTTAATCAACGTTGATAACAGCTACAAAGGTCACCGACAGGTCAGCTTCTGCGCGCATGTAAAATAATTGTTGACGGTGAAGTAGGTCTTTACTTGTGGTCAATTAGCAAAGAAGAACGATCTAATTGGATTTAACCTTTGAAATGTGAGAAATGGACCCACCTATTTGAATTTACTGTCAACATCAAAACGCCCTTCATGTTCACGCTGAATTCAATATAAAAATTAAGGCTGGTATTCTGAAAGGGAGTCTAACTTAGTCCAGGTTTAAACCAGGGTTAGTCCTACAAGAGGGGACCATTTTCCCTTCAAAATACTGTGAAAGTTAAATGTAACAGGTGAGAAAATTTGGATTTTGGATCATGGATAAGCTGTTCTAGCCCATCCATGAGGAATTGTCTCACGTATTATAGCACATTTTAGAGTATGTTAGAAGGAAAAAAGTTCCACTCATGTAGGACTAACCCTGGTTTAAACCCAGACTAAAGTTAGTCTCCCTTTCAGAATACCAGCCTATAGGCAATTACTTTATAACAGATTTTGCTGTAGCCAAAATTTGTATCAGGATGTTTACTATGCATTGTGATTTTTGTTGAAGACATTTTTACCCTAAAGTTGCTGCCAGATTTGTTCTACGGTGGGCAACGCGCGCGTCGTAATATTTGCATAAAAGGGTGGAGTCTATGGATAGCCTCATGCGCGATTAACCAATGAGGACATGATCAATAAGTCAATCAGACAATTCAGCATTCACTTCCGTGTTAACGCACGTCACGCTCGGCGCACTGTAAATAACTCTGAACAATTATTGCGGAGAAGTCCACATAGGAGGTTATTCCTGCCCAGCGACGATGCATTGATCAATATCTATTAAAACCAACCTGCCCTTTAGGCTTACTTACCAAATGCTCCAAATTTGAGAAACATCCCACATCTTTCCTGTGTCAAACCAACGTTCTCTATTCCTTCCATGACAACTGGATCTGCACCTTTCATCAGGTCAATCTCTGTGTCCAAGAATATAATCTTGAGCCCTTTGGCGCAGGTGAACCCCTTCTGCACCGCAGAAGACATCCTCAATCTGAACCCTGAACGTCCCCCCTACACCTCTGGTACAATGGTCAGTTGACATTTCATACATGCAGGTGCCTTAATTTCAAATAGAAAAAAATGACAGACTAATAAAGACGATGCTATTTTTTTTTTGCATGCAAGCATAGCCCTGTGCAGGTTTAGGAATACAATATGTTACCTGCTTCAAAACAGGAAACAAGCCCCTAGCCGTTTTAACAATTAAAGTGTATACGATTTTGCACACTCCCGTTAGTGTATAGAGTGGTCCACGTGCACCCCTCCGAAAACCACTATGCCATTGGAATTTTTTACCAAAACTCTGGTCATTGATGGGTACATCAACACAACCACATCACGAAATGGAAATCGGTTGTACCGATTCAAAATGGCGGTCCAAACCCAACTTTTTTTGCAATTATATAGCACAAAATTATCCCGCCGAAAAATGGAAAACCACTTTCCCGAAGGACTCTTTCCACAAACTTTGGCACATAATAGGAGAAAATTAACACATTTACATTGCTGCAATGAAAATTGGAAAGAAAAAAAAATACTCCAGCGTGATTAAAAGAGCGAAATAGGTTTTGAATAGCGCCGCCAAAATGCTTATTTTGCTAATTAGCATAAAATGCCAAGGCCAATTTTGATTTGTTTTTTCGTCCAAAAATGCGCAACTGATAATTAGGCAAAAACAATAATTTTAGCATTAAAACATGGCGCGAGAAAAAACAAAATGTTGAGTCCACGTGGATATAGTGGATGTGGAGCTTCTGCAGATAATCGTGTATGATAAAGATAACAATTATTGATACAAATGTTACTGGCAATTAAGAATGTAGTAAAGATTGAATAGGCACACTGTTAAAAATGTTCATTAAAATAACAGCGATTTGACTGGCAGCTGGGACTCACAACAGTTAAAACCACGTGTTTTACAGTCATTTGCACGTTTCGAGTCCCGTTTTACAGTTATTTGCACGTTTTGAGTCCCAGCTAACGTCAAAACGCCCGTATTGTTTTTTGAAGACATTTTAATCAAGTGCATAACTTGCGGGCTTAGATGTTAGAAATCAAGTGCTGGTGTTACACACATTGTTTATGATCTGTGAATCTTCTTGTTGTCATTTCATACGTCAAGTAGTGAGAGCCGCCATATGTCCGACATACACCTAGGAAACAGAATGAAAGCCAATTAGGGTTAGGGATTTTGTTTGCATATCTGTGCATCAGCCAAGACCTTTAGTAAATTTGCCGGTGTTACATCGTTCATCTGTCTATTGTGCTCTTCGGCGTATGTTGTAGTCGTATAATTATCAGACGTTAGTCTGTATATTGGAATTGGCCTACTTTTGAGAGTCCAAAATGTGTCGGCAGAAGACAGTATGTGTGCACGTATTGGGGGTAGGTACTGCCTTTTGCATTGTGAGTGAAAATTGAACTTCTGTCGACGGTTTTGGTTAGAGGTTCTTTAGTTTGAGCTTTCATATCCATTTCTTTCAAAAGATAGGGGCAAAATAACTGCCGTTTTAATGGTTAGCCATCAATTATGATTAAACATTATTCAAAGTAAGATAGAATATAAGAATTACAGAGTACTGTGACGACGAGTCCCATCGGCCATTTACATACTGTGTTCTGCATTTGGTTTTACATGTGCGCATCATTTGTTTTAGCACCGTATGCAATAGGTTTATCACAGGGTTTATTTTCGTTATACATTATATGAGATAGTTCAACTTTTGGAAGTTTTGACAATGTTAGACTATTCATATTACCTCGATACGATTAAGAAATCAATGGTTTGCAAGCTCTAAAGCGCGCAATTTAATTTGTTTCAACACTGTAACTATTTTTTTTTTCATAAAAAAGACATAAAGACGATAACGGAATAAAGCGTGAAGAGTCAACTGAATCGATTGCCCTACTGTTCACCATTGTTCCCGGACTATGGGTACGCCAGACAATAATTACTTACACCGGTATGAGATAACTGATAGTAATCCAAAACCCAGGCCGGGGCACTGTCATTACGGAGACGACTAGTGTGTACTGCTGTTAAGCGTCGTTGTCACCCAAAGATCTACTATCGTCACCCAAAACCCCAATTTTGTTCCTGAACATTTGATATTTTCACCCAAAGACTCTACATTTATAAAATTTTGCAAAATGTTGACCCAATGACCCCCTTTTTTTTGGAAAGTTAGAAAACTTGTCACCCAAATAGCCGCTATTTATGAGCAATTTCCCCCTCTCTCTCTCTCTTTCTCTCTCATCCAAAGACTCTTTCTTTTTTACTTTCACGTGTATGTAAATAAACCGTGTTTATATATACGAGGCTATTACATATAACGCTAAGACAAATGGTGGGTCAGCGCAAAATCATAGATATAAATAAAAAACCATTGACACCTTACAGCATGAAACAAATGCACTTTATCGTCGATATATCGACCTTCGAATATAAAAATCTTTAGACATCCAAGAATATCGTCAGGTTTGTGGTTTATTCAGAAAGCAGTACCGTCGCAAAGATCAAGCACGATATCAATATGGCGTCCCAATAGCGTGGGCGCATAGTAGATATGACGAGTGTGACGGTTTTAACACAATAATATTACACAGTTCTAAAATGTTTTAGTTTTGTGAAACTTTGTGACGTCAGTGAGTCGCGAAACACCGTCCGCCAACTCGTTCCTTTTTATTCTTCGTAGTCAGTGCCGATTCTAAATAAATTACCGGGAACAGCCCGGAGGCCTTGTACAAAATAGAGAACGCAATGAACAGACAGACTCCAGGTCTATAAATTATAGGACTCTCTAGTTCCTCAAACCGGTATAAAAGGAGATATGGTCCGCCTGGAGCCATAGTCCGGGCTCTATAGACGACAACGAAATAAATAATAAATGTTGCGTGAAGAAAAAGCTGAATCGAGTGCCATATTCTTCACCGATGTAGGTGGACTTTGAGACCGGAGGACCATGTCTCTTGCTACACCGGCCCTTATTATTCATACGACTGGTAGTGCTCATTACGGGAGGGGAAGACAATCTTTTTATACGGGAGGGAGTCTTGAAATTAAATTCTTACCTGGACACTCAATATCGGGGCATAACCATTGATGATCAGCGGTACAGGTGCTACAGAAAAAATATACATAAAATATTTTACACAGAGAATCAACAAATGCAGGTGTCACCTTATAAAGTCAACCTCCCCATTATAATTAATTCATTCACCTTTCCCGAGAATAGTATTAGATCATATTATACACTCTTAGAAATTTAGGACAAAATTCATGCCCCTTATCTAACTTTACAACTGTAGCTCAAAATTAGGTATATTTAATCAGCATCTAATTTTTGCCACACCTTAATAAAGCCACTATCAGCGATTTCTTCAAACTACTATTTTTCATCAAAGGCCATTTTTGCACTGTTATATCGGAAATGGTTGTAGTAAAGACCCCTGTATGTAAGTGGTTAAGAACACGCCATATTTGTAAAGAAATTGCGATTGTTATGCAATGTTTACTAATAAAAGTCGGGATTCGACGTTAGCCAACAAAAAACAGTCGTAAATGCCATCTTCAAGGCTGCTTTAAAACACTTAAGTGCCTGGGGTTTTTTTTTTTCACAAAGAACCGTAATAAGGTGTTGATATGTCCTAACACTAGCATTTTAGAGATAAAATGGACATTTCAATTTGGAAAATTAGGTTTACTTTTCTTTGTTTACCTTTTGTGTTCATATTTAGGTCTTCACCAAACAGTTGGGTCATTTGGAGCAATTCCGTGACCGTGGAGAGCCGAACATCATTTCTCAGTGGATTTATCTTATATGAAGGTTAATGAACAAATTTAGCGGGGGTGCCCCTCCTGAAAGTGTGGGCGGATTCCAGTAGGGGGAAAATTCATAATACAAGGGTCAAAAATGAAACCATGCTTGATTGCTGTAAAAAGGTAACTCAATGTTCGTCTTGTCACAAGGATTAAAAAAGGTATAGTTTGTACTACCTACAAGGTATGGTTACGGAAGTAAAGACAAAAGTCGTCATTGTCAGTCATTTCCTCAAAAGGTTAATGTTATATTACACCGATTTCTTTAAAAAAATGGTCCAACCTTTCCACAGGCGTTGCAGCAAATGTTGTTGTATCTCATTTGTCATTTGTTTATCGTGATGAATAATAAACAATGTCAACCCCATTAACTTCTATTGAGCGCCGCTTTTTGAAAATATGTTAAACGGTGCAAAAAAATGGGTTTTTTGTTTGCCGTGTTTGAGGAAAAGAGACAATTTAGCCCCCTTTTTAAAGAAATCGACAATATTTAAGATTTAACCTTTCGCGATGACCTTTGAAATTTTGACGTATAAGTATTTACACTAATACCTTTCTTTAATCCTTATAAAAGACGAACATTGATTACCTTTTATACAGCAATCCAAGCATTCGCATTTGACCGCTGTACGCATAAATTTTGGGCCCCTCCGGTATTCTCCACACTTTCAGGAGGGCACCCCGCTAAATGTGTCCATTAACCTTTTTAGACGACAAATCCACTGAGAAATGATGCTCTGCTCTCTACGGTCACGGAATTGCTACGTTCGTGCTGTCATGATAATGATTTGGTTGTTCTGAATGAAATCATATTTGATACTCACCAATTACGACAATCCTGCATTACTGTTTGACCTTCATAATAAAATTCCCCCAGATATTCACATGGGCAGTCCGATGATGGTATGCATACACCTTCATGTATCACCTGACCGTCCGGGCACTCACATCCTTTCTCGCAGTCAGGATCTCCTGGATCAGGGCACAGCACTACGTCATGGTTGAAGCACGTTTTCAGGCAAGCAATCGGTTCACTTTGCCTCCTGTGCATTCGGCCCGAGCGGCCGCATGAACATATCACTTTTTATTTCATTATCTGTACATAATGAAGTAAATGTACTTATTAAATACCCACACCTAACTAAATTGCGCAAATTAAACAATGCTCATATGCACAGAGTTATTGTGGCCTTCTGCCCACATATTGATTTCCATTATATCAACATAAAATTTCTCCATCAGAGTAACCCGCAATATTATATATATTATATATATATATATATATATATATATATATACGCTGAAAACAATCTTACTGTCTGGTCAAACTAAAAGGCCATTTTTCCAAATATAAAGCAGGTTTGAAGATGTTTTTCTATAGTATAGTATAGAATTTTTGGGTCCAACTCTGGAAAAATAATGATATAGGGAACTTTGTAAAATACAAGAGAACTAAGTCTAAATAATATAATAAGGGAATAAATATTGAAATGCCAGATCAACGTTACGATATATATACGCTGTAACATCTGTATTTTGTTCTATACAAAGACACTACACCATTAGAATTTGGTTTAGGTTACGACCTTTAGTTAAACAGGTCATCCTGGGGGTGACCTTACCCAATGCTGCAGATTTTTTAAACTTGTGTCATTTGGTTTTCGTAAGTAGTGGGCAAAATGTTACAAGGGTCTTTATGGTCTTTAAGGATCACCAAAACTTGAACATCAAAATTGTAATCTCCCGAGCTTTCACCCAAGAAATAAAATAGATTTTTCTGTTCAGTATGACCAGAGCAATAATTTGACACCAGTTTTTGAACAAAATCTGTGCATTGGATATTGGACACAGGATGCGCAAGTAGTGTAATTATATTAAACAATCACAACAAAAGAGTTTGTTTGATCTCAAGAAGCAAAAGGTTTAACTTAAAGAAAACCCGTACAACGAATAATATTATACAAATACTCTAATAAAATAATTATTGACTATATATCGAGGTGGTTTCATCTAAAACCGGAATTATATTAACTCATAACATGGAATTAAACCCACCTAGTTCTGACCAGTCGCTGATTTAAAATTTTCCGCTTTTGTTATAACGTTGAGGTATGCGATACCACCTGCCTTTGTGTCACAGCACTACGTCATGGTTGAAGCACGTTTTCAGGCAGAAAGCAATCGGTTTCAACTTTGCCTCCTGTGCATTCGGCCCGAGCGGCACGCATGAACATATCACTTTTTATTTCATTATCTGTACATAATGAAGTAAATGTACTTATTAAATACCCACACCTAACTAAATTGCGCAAATTAAACAATGCTCATATGCACAGAGTTAATGGATGGCCTGCCCCATACGTGATCAATTATCATCAACATAAATTTCGAAAAATGTATTACTATACATTCAGCAATTTTAAACATCAGAGTAACCCGCAAGAGATAGGAGAGGAGAGAGGATGGGTGGGAATAGGGAGAGAGAGGAGATGCTGAGATGAGAGTATAGAGCGCGATGAGAGAGCGAGAGAGGAGAGAGAGTAGATAATAGATAGTGCGCGGCGCCGCGCTCTCGCCGCTCTGCTCGCGTCTCTAGATATAGATTATCATCGAGATAATATATATATAATATTATACTATATATAGATATGATGACAAAAACGGAAGAAACGCTTGTCCAGAGCTTTCGCTACGGACGTAAGCTTCTTCAGTGGATGTGTATGTGCTGATTTTTTCTGTCATTATATATATATATATATATATATATATATATTATATATATATATATATATATATATATATATATTATATATATATATATATATATATATATATATATATATATATACGCTTCTAGAAACACTCTTTACTAGTCTTTCAAAACAAAAGGGCATGTTTCACATAATAAAGCAGGTTTGAAGATGTTTTTCTATAGTATAGTATAGAATTTTTGGGTCCAACTTCTGGAAAATGTGGGGAACTTTGTAAAATAAGGGGGTAAATTAATACAGGGGTAAATTTGAAATCCAGTCAAGTTGCGTTTAAATGTATACTAATGTATTTTGTCTAATACAAAGATTAAAATGTATAATTTGTTTAGGTTACGACCTTTAGTTAAACAGGTCATCCTGGGGTGAACCTTACCCAATGCTGCAGATTTTTTAAACTTGTGTCATTTGGTTTCGTAATTAGTGGGCAAAATGTTACAAGGGTCTTTATGGTCTTTAAGGATCACCAAAACTTGACCTCAAAATTGTATATACAGAGCTGTCACCCAAGAAATAAAATAGATTTTCTGATTCAATATGACCAGAGCAATAATTTGACACCAGTTTGAACAAAATCTGTGCATTGGATATTGGACACAGGATGCGCAAGTAGTGTAATTATATTAAACAATACACAACTAAAGAGTTTGTGTGATCTAAAGAAAGCAAAAGGTTTACTTAAAGGAGAACCCGTACAACGAATAATATTATACAAAATACTCTATAAAATAATTATTGACTACATATCGAGTGGTTTCATCTAAAACGGAATTATATTAACCATAACAATGAATTAAACCCACCTAGTCTGACCATGCGCTATTTAAAATTTCCGCTTTTGTATAACGTGTTATGCGATACCACCGGCACGTTTGTGTCATAAACACCATAGGAAATGGACATTATGAAAGCGTCACATGTGAAGGTGTATGACGCTACTGTGCCGTCCGTATCCCATAACACGTATACATATCCCATATACACTAGCGCGAATTCAAATAGCGCCTGAGTCAACAAAAATGTTTTAATTCATTTTATGTTTAGTATAATTCCGTTTTTTCCATGAAACCACTCGATATGTGTTCAATAATTATTTTTATAGCGTATATTGTATAAGTTATTCTTAGTACGGTTCTCCATTAAGGTAAATAGCCGTTTTAGTATGCATTCACCATAAAATGTCAAATGCTGTGCTGTGTAATACGGTATTTATATTAAGCGGGCTCTGGTTGCCTACTTTTTCCCATGATGCATCACAAAATCATCGCCTCTCCGACGCAATCGTTGGCGTCGCACCGTATTGCGAATTGCAAAAATTAACGGTAGACGTTTCATATAGAAGTCCCATTTATGCAAATGAGGTATTACAATTGATTCTGCCATGCGCTGTATGACGTTGTGCAGTAGCGCTTGACGGAATCAATGGCAATACCTCATTTGCATCCACGGGACTTCTATATGAAACGTCTTCCAAATTAACGACCATGAGGAGAATACATTTCCCTGGGTTTTATTTAGGTTTGAATACGGTGCGCCAACCCGAATCTTCTCCTGATTTCAATCGTTGGTGAGGATTGTTGACAAAGGTCGATCAGATTTGAAAAACAAAAATTAACGAAACCAAGACAAAAATACCGGTGTGAAAGTAATTATAGTCCGCCGGGTACCACAGTCCGGGCTCCATAGAGGACAACGGAATAAAGCGTGAAACTAATGTTGCGTGAAGAGTCAATGAATCGAGTGCCCTATTATTTATCGTTGTAGCCGGACTTTGAGTACGGCGGACCATAATTACTTCTACACAGGCCCTTGGTCGGCGGATATTGCGAACACCGTTTATACACAACGGCGAGATTATTGTCTGTTCAATTAACTTAGATGTCCGGTTTTAATTAATTATTTCAAAAAATATACGCTTCCGAAAAAAAATCACGAAAGAAAAGTTGTTATTCATCATTGGACCAACAAGATCATTGGGTTCCAACTTGAAAATCATATTTCTTCTTTGGATTTTTATTCAATTTGCACTGATTTTTTATTGGCAAACGACAACAAACTGGGTCCAGGTGAATATTGACTTTTGACTCTGAAGGCCCATTCATGAATTAGGGGCGCTTCAAAAGTACGTTTATACGAACAATTATTGATTCGTGGAACTTGCTTTGATTTCAGGTGTTTGCGCGTACATTAATGCATGGGTATATAAATGCATCGTTGAAATACCGATACCTTTAATAGAGGTCTTGTCTGTTTTATTCATTTGGTTATGAACAAAAGAATCATACAGCTCTCCTGTAATGCCGTCCATTCAAGCTAATGCCGTGTGACTCCTTTAATATCATCTCTTTTGTATTGCAAAAATTCAGTGCAAATAACAACGGTTGATCCTGTTGAACAAAGTTGGCATTATTCATTCCATACCAGTAACGGACAATATTGATCGTGAATCATCTCCTCCTCCGACAACTTTGACAACCTACAAAGTAGAGTCAATGGAACCTTCCACAAAACGTAATTACTAATGATACCAAACCTTTATTCGCTCATTTTCAAAACGAGGGTGATATACCCAGATTTCAATAGATTTGAAGGTTTCAAATGTGCCATTCCTTTTGTCTTGTAAAAAACGTCTTAGGTCCAAAGATACCCAACAGCTTTCTTTTCGTGATTTATTTCGAACATGCGTATTTTTTTAAATAATTAATAAAAACCAGACATCTAAGTTAATTGAACAGACAGTAGTTGTTGATCCTAATGAGTCAAGTATCAATAATCGCATGGGGGCATTCATCTATGTGGATATTCCAATTTTAGATGGTAATGAGGCGTTGAACAAATTAACTTAAACCTCAGTCATATAACCGGTATGTCTGGACTTACTCATGCCAAACTCACCTGGGCATTTTTCGCGGCATTCCGAAATCCAATGTGACGAAGGAGAAGAACATGCGCTGAAAAAATAAACAAAATTTCATTATAATCATTCTATTTTCCAAATTCCCTTCTATTTTCGGTTATTTTCGTCAATTTGTTTGATTTTTTTTCACACATCCTGTACTTAAAAGAGGGAACCCCGGAGATAAAAATGAAGACGGTTCTTAGTAGATATGGGTGTATTGGACCAAACCAGAAACACTGAGCATCAGTGGATATCGTGTTTCCGGTTGTGAAGAAATAAACATTGTAAATGGGGACGAAATAGATCGATATGGCAGTGCGTGTTTATAAACAATTAACCTAACGATTCACCGAACAAAATATTTACATTACAACCCCGTAGCCTCTGAATGTTCAGACTTTCTGGTTTAGTACAATACACCCATGTCTACTATGAACCTTGTTATTCTGTTTTTCTCCTGAGTCCCTCTTTAATGGAATCGAGAAAATAAGCAGAAACCATTACGGGTAGACGTTTCATATAGAAGTCCCATTGATGCAAATGAGGTATTGACATTCATTCGGTCAAGCACTACTGCACAACGTCATACAGCGTATGACGGAATCAATTGTAATACCTCATTTGCATCAATGGGACTTCTATATGAAACGTCTACCTCACACGTACGAATAGAGAAGTAGATAAGTCATAATTTTCACTAAGATCGTGCACTTCTGGACAAAAGCATGAAACTTGGCACAAACCTTCCTTTGGGAATGTAAAGCAATTTTGGAAGGGCTGCCCAAAAATTCGACCACAATAATGACGTCATAGGCCACGCCCCTTTTTATGCATATCGTAGTAATGTTAAAATATTTACTTTCAATAATCATATCAAGTTTGGTATCAAATTAAAGCTTGAGACATATAGAATGCTAAAATGATCTACATATTTGAATATTTGGTAAGTAGAGGTCAGTTTGGGGTCACTAAAGGTCGTAAGATACCATTGACCATTTAAGGTTTGGTGTCAAAGTGTCAAAATCAAAATGCGATATCCCATTGGTCTCCCCAATGGGTTATGTTGAGAAAATTGCATGTGAGAAGCACCACAACTACTTTACTGCAATAATGTCTATAACCACACCCCTTGTATTATTAGTATGATGCACAGTAATCGTAACTTGAGGTTTCATGTATAAATTGGCATTTATATTATACAATTAATATTCACTTGCGATCATTTTCAGGTTAATGATAGACCAGTCAAATTAGGAAAACATAATGACTTATAACTAATTGCAACATCATCTGTTTCTCCAGAATTGGGAAAACCTTTAAGAACATATCAAAAGTTTACCAAAATCAAAGTAGTAGAATATGTAGGTGGTCAAGGTTTATACAGGGTCAAAATATTTAAAGGGTCGAAATGTGTCGAAAAGTATTTACACCCAGAGATCCTCTGATGTTTCAGACTTTCTGGTTTAGTACAAGAAAATAAAAGAGAAGAATACACCCATTCTACTATGAACCACCTTGGTTATTCTTTTTTTCTCCTGAGTCCCTCTTTAATGGAATCGCGAAAATAGCAGAAACACCATTATAACTGGTAGACGTTTCATATAGAAGTCCCAGGATGCAAATGGGTATTGCCATTCATTCCCGTCAATCAGGCACTACTGCACAACGTCATACAGCGGTATGACGGAATCATTGTAATACCTCCTTTGCACCAATTGACTTCCTATCATGAAACGTCACCTCCCACGTACGATAGTGAAGTAGATAAGTCATAACTTTTCACTAAGATCGTGCAATACGGGACACAAAGCATGAACTTGGCACAACCTTCCTTTGGAATGTTAATCAATTTTCGAAGGGTGCCCAAAAAAAATTCGCCACAATACTACGTCATAGGCCACGCCCCTTTTTATGCATATCTAGTAATGTGAAAAATATTTACTTTCATAATCATATCAAGTTTGGTATCCAATTAAAGCTTGAGACATCTAGAGTGCTAAAATGAATACATATCATGATAATTTGGTAAGTAGAGGTCCCGTTTTGGGGGTCACTAAAGGTCGTAAGATACCATTGACCATTTCAGGTTTGGTGTCAAAGTGTCAAAAACAAATGCGATAATCCCAGTGGTCGCCCCAATGGGTTAGTTGAAAAATTGCTGTGAGAAAGGCACCACAACTACTTTACTGCAATCAATGTCTATAACCACAACCCCTTGTATTATTAGTATGATGCACAGTAATCGTACTTGAGTTTCATGTAATAACTTTGGCATTTATATTTACAATTAATATTCCACTACGATCATTTTCAGGTTATTGATAACCAGTCAAATTAGGAACATAATGACTTAGCACTAATTGCAACATCATCTGTTTCTTCTGCCAGAATTGGGAAACCTTTAAGAACCTATCAAAAGTTTACCAAAATCAAAGTAGATAGAATAGTAAGTGGTCAAGGTGTATACAGGGTCAAAATATTTAAAGGGTCAAATGTGTCGAAAAGTAGTCCATCGCCTTTCAAGATTAAAAAGGTAAGTTTCTCCCTATCTGGAGTAAGTACTTAACTGTTATTAGCAATAGGTTCAAGGTCACAATGGGTAAATTTTAGATTTACCCGTTTGTTATCAAAAAAAATATGTCCGAAATTTGTCCGTCTACTGTAAGCAGGAGCGAAATATACTTTTGCACCATATATGAATATTTTGTTGCATAATTAGAATGCAAATGTGACTGGGGCTATGTGAGATCACTAACTATCTATATTGAACTGTCCAACCAAAGAATCTATAAATCTATATGCATTTATAGTATGTTTGAATTCCTAGGGTCTGTTGAAGCCTAGGGTCATGTTGAAGCCTAGGGCATTTCAAAAGCCTAGGTCTGTTGAAGCCTAGGGTCATGTTGCAGACCCGCCTAGGGTCATGATGTTGAAGCCAGGGTCATGGTGAAGCTTCTCGCGGCGCCCGTAATGTCCCACACCTGTGTGGCTAAATGATTCACAACTTCAGTCCAACATCGTGTTTTTAACACCCACATGAACATCTTGAAGACCCACCCTCAATTCTAGGGGCTGAGCTACTCCCAAGAGGAACTTTTCCTTATGGCAAGCAACCAAGTTTGTATCCTCAGCTGAACGTTTGAGGGTCTCACCCATCTAAGCGTGACATCATCTTACAGCTCTCTCCAGGGAGAACGGAGGGAATATCATCCTCCTCCATAACCACTGCGAATTCGAAGAGAAGCTGCAAATCGGAAGGTTTTGACCTTATTTGCTCATTCCGAACAACAAGCATGGGATCGCTTCCTATGTGGAAGCAAGGCTTACAATTTCGAATCAACCCTGCAATCTTTCAATTAATTCGCGCCGATCCAGTGATAAAATTTGAATCAATGGGAATACCCACTTCACACATCTATAAACTACTGCAGCTGAGGCAGACTTCAAACATCCCTTCCAGTAGTTCAGCGGAGCTCTCCTTCGTCCTGCGAGAATTTCAACTGTAGAAATACAGCTTGGGGATACTCCACCTGGACAAGAATGGCACAGCGGCTCTTGAATGGAATTGAAGCCCAATGACCTCCAACTGCTGTTGATAGTAAGGATCCACCTACCCTACCTTCTATTCCAAGCAGATCATGGACATGGACCTGTCCCGACCTGTCAACAGTCAACCAGCGACATCCGCTCCCGCCTGCGCCAGAAACGGTCCTCCCTAGATTTCCTAGATCGGGTCGTTGCCCTATCCTGGTCACCATTGACATCAAGGTCACGATCTCCAGCCTCTACAGAAGAGAGGAATCAGGAAGCCAACTGGTCCAAGGTTCAAACAACTCACCAGCGTAACTGTCATCCACGCTGCCAGACCCGCTTTCATCTAACATAACTATGCATATCTGACTTCTGCTCATGCTCATCAGCCGCCTAAACCTTCCATTCCAGAGGCAGAAGGGATCCCTACAACCCCCTGTTGGACAAGGAATGCTACGAGTTAACAAAAGCGTATTGTAATACCTACTGCGATACTGCAGAATAGCAAGGGCAACCAGCTACTGTATCTGCTTGGCCAAAAGAGCCGCACCAGAAGGGAGGAGGAGATATCCAATCAACTTAACCCACTCAAGCCGTAAGGTCTGGAACACCATCAACAGCTCACCGGGCGTAGCTGTCCCGCTAAGCATGTCCTGTCCTGCAAACTCTCCATCTGCTCTTCATTACTTGCAACAATGGAAAGGGCAAACCACACTCTACGGGCGGCGGGCCCACTCTCGTGCGTTAATGCAGAGATTAAACACTCTACAAACCTCTCCACCGTCCATCCCCCATTGTCCCAACCATTCCCCTACGATGAATTCATCCGAAGCAATTAAAGTTCTCAGGAATGGGAAAGCCCCTGGCAATGAACAACATCCATACAGAATTCTTGAAGAATATGGCACCCGCAGCTGTGCGATGGCTCCAACTCTTCTTCTACTTTGCTGGGAACGTCCCACTATTCCTCCAGATGGAAGACTTCAAAGGTCATTGCAATCCCTGAAGCCCAAGAAACCTGACCAGCAAATTACCCCAAGAGTTACAGACCCATCTCGCTAACTAGCTCACAATCTATAAGCTGCCTTGAGCGACTGAACCGCAGGATCATGATATGGTCAAGATAGAGGCAAATTTACCGCCGCACCCCAAGCTGGATTTCGAATAGGTAATCAACAACTGATCAGATAGCAATACTAGTTAATGACATCGAGACAACCGTCCAGAAGAAGCATAAGGTTGGAGCAGTCCTTCATATACCTCCCTGCTGCTACTATACAGGGGGTGAGTCTGGCACCGAGGTCTCGACCAATCAAGCTACTCAAAATCTGCCCTGATGCCAAGCTTGTCAAGGTCATTATGCCTCTCATCCAGACAGATCTTTCGTCCTGGAGACGGCATCAAATGGGCAGCGCAGTAGAAAGCGCAAACTTCGGAATGGTGTCACACAGTGTTCTGTCGCACCAGTCTCTTCAACAATCTACGATCTCAATATGGCAAAGGGAGATTGTTCGCATATCCTACGCATACTACAACACGGCACTTGAATAGCTGCTGATTGTTTGAGTCTTAGAAACGTGTTGTCCGAAAGACCTAATCACTGTAAGACCAATTCTCCACCGATGGCACTTGACACTCAGCAAACTCCAAACCTCATCTCTGTTTTCCACCTTGCAATCGATGCGCAAAAAGAGAACTAACATCACTTTAGATGTAGAAAAACTGTCAATGACCTCACCACCGAAGTACCTTGGCGTCACAATGGACCTCAGCCTTACTTTCAACATCACACACCAAAGCATTCTCTGCCAAGACGCAGTCTCGTGTCAACCTCCTCAAGGCTCGCATGAACTGGATGGGTGCATCCTGTTTGAACACCTTACATACATCAACTGTTTGCCTTGGCATTCTCAACTGCTGACTACGCGGCACTACACCAGTATGGATCACAGCGTACATTCACAAAAGATTGATGTGGTTCTGAATGATGCAATGAACTTGTTAGTGGTTGCCTTTAGACGACGCCTGTATAATAACCTTCAATTCTGTCTGGCATAGCTCCTGCCAACCTGAGAGGAACCTTCAGACGATCAAGCTCGCAAGAAATGTGATGAACCTGGCAGCCTTATCCCACCAACCACACCCTTGAGGATCAGAGAATTCCATCCACGGAATCACTTTGCTACCCAATCCATGACCCTGCAGTCCCAGTATCCCTATCGACATCCTGACTGGATCAATGACAGATTGTATGAGCAATGGTCATCCTCTACTTTGAACCGAAGCAGTTTGTGACAGCCCATCTATCAAGCCCAAAGGCGTTGACCTTGATAGGAAAAGCATGGTTCACCTCACAGAACTCGAACTGGCGTTGGTCGTACAAAGAACTCTCCTTCAAAGATCGGAGTAGAACCTTCTCCAAACTGCGAATGTGGGAGCCACAAACCATTAGCCACATCATAAATGACTGCGAGGTCTCCAGTCCCCAGAGAAATTCAGGCCTGATCAACCTGGATGATGAAACTATCAAATGGTTAAAGACGGATCTTCGACTGTGATTTTGGACTTGCCCGAACGAACGAAGTATTCAGTGTGACCAACTGAACAAAGTTTTAAAAGCGCCGTTTGGAGCAAATTTTTTCTTGCCTATTGACTACACTATGACACAGATACTGTCGACTATAAACCTTATTAATTCGAACAATTCCAATTTTTACCCTTGTACAATTTATTCTACTATTCCACAGTGTCGATTTGGTTTAATTAATATTCGTCAATTCTCTCAGTTAAAAAAAAAAAAACAAAACAATTAACACCGAACTATAATCACCCAACGTTATATATATATATATTTATATATATTGGGGGGGTCTCTATCATATATATATTTTTTATCTATAGTGTAGGCTGTCGGGGTAGTATCTATCACTTTATATCTCTATATATCTCATCTCTATCTATAAACATCATAGGAAACAGTATATTTACAGGTGACTAATCTTGACGTTACTAGTGCTCAATCCCTTACCGGAGGGCGTAAAATAAATTACAAAGTATAGACCTCTGGAAAGGCCACCGTTACTCTGTGTTTCACAGTATCCCCTCACTTACGATCACCTGGGTACCGATCTTTAGATCCGTCTAAAGATCGGTACCCCGTGATCGTAAGAGGGATCCGTGAAAACTCAGAGTAACGGTTCCTTCCAGAGGTCCTATACTTTGTAATTATTTATATATATTCTATATATATATATATATATACTTATCATATATTTCTATCTCATCTATATCATAATATATACTAGATATAAAGCCAAGTAGGTTAAATCCTCCCAGTAAATGCTCAACAGAGGGGAGCTGTAACCCGCTGCGGTATATATATCATATCTCTAATAATATATATATCTAATATATATATCTCTCTATATATTATCTCTAGATATATCTCTATATATATCTAATATATATTTCGGTTTGTTGGGTGCTCTTTGTGAAAAGCTTTTTAGTGGAAAACATGAAGTATTGCTTCAATCATGGCTATGATTGGACCAAGTTGATGGTTGCCGATTTTCAGCACGTCCGGTCAGTGGGAAAACAGAGAGCTTGGGAAATGGCTAAAATGTTTCAAATCATGTCAAATGGCACCTATCTGGCCTATTAACCACCTTAAATTTGTTCCTTCAAACTACAACAAACTATACTAACATAAAACAAAATAAAAAATTACTAAATAAATATTAAAAAAAATATATTAAAAAAAATTAATAACAGTTTTAAAGTTAATAGCTTGGAGTTCCAAGATAAAAAACATATATGATACAGATGGAGTTTTAAGGATAGGGAATTTCAATCAAATAAAAAATATATATATATTATACCAAGTAAACGAGAGCAATCAAGGATGCTGTGGGCTTACTCCAATGTGTGGTGTTGATTTGTGCAATGAGGTGAAACCACTTATAGGTACAAGCACCAATGGGATGCTAAGTGATAATTCCCAATGCCAACGTCCCTTAAATGCATTTTTTTTTCCACTTTTCAAAAATCACGGAGCGGACCCGTCTTGTTTTTAGGGAGAAATGCCCTTATAGACTAACAAATAAGCTACCAACGACAACACCCTTTTTCCGGTGATCCTCAGGTATGTAGTCTTTTTCCGAAAAGAATGTTCGGGATATAGGCCTATAGCCATGAATTTGTTCATTGGTTAAGGCCAACAAAAAGTCAATTTTGGTTCCAGTAGGTAGTCCAAAAACCTAAATGTAAAATGCACTTTTCATTTATATTTGAAAAAAAAACAGAAATTAAAGGGTTTCACCATACATTGCTCATTGGCTAATGGCAGGTCAAGACAGTTGCAAATCATACTTGATTGTCCAAATTCTTAGTTTATAAAACAAAATATTGATTTTTGGATCACTGAGATATCTTATAAATTGAAAGTTTCTCTCATCTCTGTTTTGTCTAAAATGCAAATCTCTCAGTAAATAAAAGAAAACAACAACAAAATACGGTAAAATGCTCAAATTAACTGACGTGGCCTACTATGGCAACAAACTTGAATCCCCTCTGATGCCACTACTCCATCAACCAGCACTGGTTCCACCACCCATCACCCAATCCATTGGATCCTGTATCCATCACTTACCTGACTACCCCCACCCATCAACCAACACTCCACCACACCATGGAATACGAACTTTGTCCTTGTCCAACCACTGATATTCATTAAAATACTCCATCAACCAGGGCACAAAACGCTACAGAGACTAACTAATATAGGTTAAAAAAACTAATTAAGTACGGAGCAGCCGACGCTTTTTGAAGTTCTCTAGTTTTCGTGTTACCCCTCCCTCCGTACCACAAACACACAAACCACTTTTATTTGAAGATAAATATATGAGATTTAAGAAACTTATGGTTGTGGTTTGAAATATTTTGTGGCAGAGATGATTCTAGGCCGAAACTCATTTGGGCCGCATTCAGCGAAATTATTACTTTTTATATGTTTTTAAGTAAACTTTATCGACTAATTTTTATGTATCTTTTTTGTTTAGGTTTTATACATTGCATAAAGGGTTCAGGTAATACTCAGTGTGGTGACGTGGTGATAAAAGGATTGTTTTGGTGGGCAAAATTTCTAGCCCCTTTAATATTGTATAAACAGAAATCTAAAATATAAATGTCAGATATTGATAGTATTGCACTTTGTTTTGCTAAGATTTAAAATCTTGATTTTCCTTAAGTTTTTAGCTCAAAATGTGCTTTATTTACCCAAAAAACACCCCTGCCACCAAAAGTTTTTGACCACAACCATCATTTTTTAAATTATTTATTAATATCTTGTGTATAGAAGTGGTTGCGTTTGTTGTACCGAGGTAGGTTGTCGACAAGTTTGCAGTCCAAACTGCTCCACTAGTGGTTATCAGGGATAAACAGTAAAATAGATGACATTGAGGCGTAGGATGGCTTGTGTATGGCCCAAGCCAGGGAGATTAGTAACAGAAATAATTTCACACGTAACATTAACTGCCTGTTTTCCTCACTTTATTACAACTTTGAAGAAAATGAATTTTCTTGCCATTTACAGCTTCCCCATTTTTCAATTTCCAGAAATTGAGAAGCAAACTACATCCTCATGGTTAGAATGGTCAGAGATTATGAAACCCTGGTCTATGTGTATGAAGCTAAATATTGCATTTGGAAAAGGCATTCCCCTTCCTGCTCCAGCCACCGAACTCACTGCCAAGTCACCATATTATTAGGAAAACTTTCCTCCCTGTCAACCACAGATTCATGAAAAGTATTATTCACTGAGTCCTGTCAAACCGAAGTAGCTTATAAAATTTGTCATACAAATCTCCGTCCTGCAACTTTTGGTCCTTGTTTTTTTTTTCAATTTTGGCTTTCGGCTTTCTTAATAAACCTTGAGTTGAGGCCCAAAAAATGGGGGTCTCCGAAACTAGGTTGTCAGAAAATTTCAGAAAAAGCTGCGATTTCCTCTACTTTCACGCTACAAACTTTTGAGGAGTTTTTGAAGAAATTTGGTAGAAATATGGCTTTGGACATGAACAGTAGGTCTCTGGAAATGAAATGGTCCTAAATGGGGGTCACTGGAAACTGAAAGAGCCTGAAATGAGGGACTTAATCTAGGCGGTACTAACCCATACTTCCTCCCAATTGTGAGAACCCCCCTCCCCAACCTGTACATTTGTTTTGCTGTCATACCCATCATTATATTTTTTTATCTACCACATTTTTTATACCATTAACATTTAATTTCCATCACACACACAAACCAGCAACACATGCGCACATGCAAACACACCACCACAAACAAAGGCACACATAGTACACAAAACAAAGTTCATAAAATGATGAAGGGCATTCAAAGGAGAAAAGACATCATTTTTTTAGTTTCCAAACAATGAAACTTTCTAAATTTAAGAGGTAAACATACTCCATGAGTGGACAAAATCATATGTTATTTTGCACTACCTATACCTAGTGTACAATTACTAGGGCATTGCTATTTGAAACAACTGGTTTGTGGGCAGGGTCTGACCTTGGCTATCTAAGCAAAACAAACATCCGGCCACACATAAGCACTTGTGGTGTATGTCACTTACACTTAACAATTACTGACCTTGATGTCCAAAAGGTTCCCTGTTTCTTGGTAAAGACCCTACTAACAATGCAGACAAAGAGGTCGCCAGACACTGTAAAAAACAGTGAACCACGAGTATTGACCTATAATTGATTTTTTGTCTTACAAGAAATTGTTACAAGTGTTAACAAGCACTTTTTTGTGCGTTTCTTGATAGTTATGCCCTGTTTCTTGCGTGTTAAAGGTGCAACGAGAGATTGCACTATCATGTGTCCCTAAAAAATAAAAGTAACCTGGATTTTTGCCTGAGGTAAAGGGTCCTCAAAAATATCACCATCTGAAAGGATTAAGCGATAATGTTTCTTTGGTACAAAAATGTTAAATTTCTAATGTGCTATAAGGAGCAAATAGGAAATTCGCCGATGTTTTCTATTGAAATATAAGCATATACAAATCACCTTTTGTTTTTTTCACATTTTAAGTTATTTCTGTAGCCAAATAAAAGCTAGGGAGTCTATTGCGTTCTCAGCTATACGAATAACTACATATCACAGCAAATATGGATTGACTTGAATCTCTCGTTTCACCTTTAATGTTTTCAAGGGGGTGATGCTTTGGGGGGGGGCCGATCGACCTATTTGCTCGACTCCTCTATATCACTGTTTTGGGTGTTTTCATACTGTGAGTTTTGGAAATAGTTTGATGAGCATATTATCTATCAATCACCCAGCACTCTCTTATGGACTTACTTCGATAAGACCAAAATAAAATATTAAACAAAAGACGTACAACAAGATGATGGTCAACGCAGAAGAAAGTCAATCCCCAGACGTTCTGTCCAAAACCATTGTAATTATTTATTTGTTCAAAATTAATCTTGGCAATTTGCATTAATGAACACAATGAGTGTATGGCTACAATATGATTATGGTGTGTCAGAAGTTCTATAGATACCCAGATATTGGCTAGGATTTCTGGAAGGGAACGCGTTTACAATTAAGCTGCCAATACCATTTGACCTGACACTTTATCAAAACTGCTACAGAAGTACCCAACAAACTAGTTCCAGTATACGCCATTAAAAACAGGTGTACTTTGAAGCACATTCATTTCTTTCATTTATAAATCATCATCATTTCTAAGAACTCTGCACATAATGACTGGAATCTCTTAAGGAAAAAGACAAAAATTAACACAACAAAACAATGAAGGCAGATTTTAAGAGTTTTGGTGACTGTCAACGGCAGTATAGAACACACTCTTGGCCTACCCAAATTGCTCTGTGCTGTGGAACATAATTGGCAACATTGTTGATGGATCTTGTTGGACAACAAGTCTTGAAAGAAAGCCGGTTTTTTGCCGTGTTTGATACTTCTAATTCCTGAAAGCTGGCACATGACAAGGACACAACCTCAACCATCACATCCAACACTATTATACTTGCCTCGTACGGGGAGGGGGCAGATCACATATGCAATGGATATGGTTGAAGCTGGCCTACTCGAACCCAGAAGCTTCGGTGACAGATGACTCAAAACTACGGTCTTTGGGCGAGAGACAGCCAAAATACACCAACATATGAGGTTTTGGGTGACAAATCTGCACATTGTCCCCAATGGGGTGTTTGAGTGAAAAGTGTCAAATTTGCCCCAAAAGAAGTGTTATTTTTGTGGTTTGGAAAATTTTAAAATATGGGGTCTTTGGTGACTGTTCAAAATTATGGGGGTCTTTGGTGACTGATATGCTGAAACTGGAGGTCTTAACAGCCTTACCATTCACGTTACCTCCAAGATGGTACTTGGGCAAGGCTTTTTTTAAAAACGGAACTGCTTTGGAGATCAAAATACTTTTGTTGTATCCTTTCAGATTTGGAGATGTATGAATGTTGTAACCTTGTCAGGCGTCTAAATTATTTCACTACCGATCGGTGGATGCTATAGCCTTCATTGTCATTCGGAAATGCGTTAGAAAATACAAGCGTATTGGGCTTTTGAGGAATGTAATATCATATAGTGCTTGATGTGAATATGCGGCACTCTCTATCACCAAGACTTTCATGCTATTGGAAGCACGAGCACCCTGGTTCTTGCCAGAACCGTATGGATTTCATTCCATGCTTTGAAAGTGTTTCCGGTGAAATGTCATAAGGTATTTTGGAGACATTCTGGGTTATCAAAAAATTACTTTAGATAAAGTTCTCCCCATGTACCCAAAATGATCCAGCTCTTAAAGAGGCTTTGGTTGGACTGCTAGCCTACTGCTCTCAAGTTGACAACACCTTGAAAGCTCTTGTAGACCTGCTATCTGCAAATAGCCGCCGGTAAGTAGAGAACTGTTGTAGTTGGCTGCAGGAATATCTCTAGTGTTTAGTGAACGCAACCTTGTCATTGAAAAGGTATCCATGGGGACCCAGAACTTTTAATTATACAGGTTTTGTAATTTTGAACATTTATCTGAGTAGACTCTGACAGAAGCTTCGTGACCTAAAATTTCAATTCCAATCGCATTCTTGTTGCTGACATGCATGGGCCTACCCCCTTGCAACGACACACAAAGTGTACTTTTTGAGTTACGGTCCTCATGGTTTTATGTGACAGTCCCTGTCGCAAAACTTTCTTAAGTTTCCTTAATCCTACAAGATCTGTACACATCAGGGCGAATTAACATGAAAGAAAACAAATAAAAATTAACAATCAAAGCTGTCATTCTTTAGAGTTTCAATTCCCAATGACAACCGTTGTGGACGTACGTTGCAGAAATATTTGTAAATCCTCAACGACAAAATGCCATAATTTCTTAGTAATGACACAGATCTTAAAAAGAAGTTTCAAAATGCAAGAAGTTATTACCAAATGGGTATTCGTGTTGAGTAAATAACATATAGAGGGCTTGATAGTGCCATTTTGAGAATATACGGCCGCAGCATGTCACTTTTTTGTAATACCAACAAAATTATTTGTGAAATTGAATAAGCCTATTGTTCAATGAAATATCCATAGTATCTTACATATGATATGAACAAAAATCAAGTTATTTGGTTGATTTTAATTTGTTTATCAATGTCGAAATTTGTGTGACATAATTACAGAACTGTCCTTTATTGTTACATGGCAATGTGAGGGAATTATACCAAAATTTGGTGAAATTTGATTATCAAATGACCTTTAATGACTTAAATGACCCAAATGCTAAGATACCATTGTTAAAAGTATCTTTAAGGCAATCTTATGTTCCACGCTTTAATTTGATACCACACATGAGAGGTTTCTGAGGATTTTCCATTTTGACATAATAAGGCATCATGTAAAAGGGGGAGGGGCATATGACGTCATTACGGGTCCGATTTTTGGTCCCCCTTCTAAATTTATTTGTCACCCCAAGGAATGTCGTGCCAAGTTTCATGCTTTTGTCAGAGTGCACGATTGTTATGGTTATCTACTACACAATAAGCTTTTATACTATACTGTATCTGTGACCCCTAGAGAAAAAAAATTGTAGTGCTAATAGTAACCGCCGTGTGAGGTAGCACGGCTGGTTCTTGTATTTGGTCGTTCTTATATCATGCGGAGTAGCCGCATGATATATTGTCGTTGCCAGGTTCCCTCTTTATTATCATGCGGAGTAGCCGACCATAATTATATGTCGTTTCCAGGTTTCCCTCTTTCCTGCTTTGTTTTTTTTTTTTTTTTTTTTTTTTTTTTTTTTTTGTTTTTTTTTTTTTTTTTTTTATTCTTCTTCTACCTAGCCGTGTGCGAAGCACGGATATGTCTTGTAGTTTAGAGATTTCTTCCGATTATTATATTCGATGTGTAATCATGAGAATATATTGTGCTGTGCTGTTTCGTTAATCATGCGAGCAGCCGATGATATATTGTCGTTTCGGTTTCTCTTTCTTCTTCTCTTCTTCTTTGTGTGTACTTGCTTAAAATGCTTCTAGTGCGAACGGTTTGTCCGATTGAGTCGAAAACTGGTCAGAAGAACCACAGACCAGGGCACAGATGGCATGACACAGATTTGGGTTCAGGTCAGTCAGAGAAATATTATTTTTTTGGTCCAAAATTATAAAAACCTTTCTCCTGCAATTCAGGAGCTAGAAACGCCAGATTGCGTCCCAAGGACCCCGTCTATCCCCCACATGGCTTGTACACAGATATTGGATCAAGGTCAGCTGAGCAGAGGTAGGGGGCAATTTTTTAACAAAATAGGGTAGGGGTTTGTAGTCGTGCTTGATGGTTTACCCATGACCCAATTCCTGTAGCCCTTGGTTCTGTAATAGCTTAGGATTTCTATGTCCAACATAGCTCGCATTAACTTCGAAGAAAGATTAATCAAGTTATCAAGTCAAGAATCACAATTGATATATAGATCTGTTTGCGCGACTTCTCTGATAGCGTAAGGATTGGTTTATGAAGGGGCCGTGACATGGGGAACCTTACTTTATATCAATAGATTTTACTGTGTTTCTTTTTAGGGTTACGTATTATTCGGATCGTTCCCTGTAACTCCTTCGAGCTGTTGAGGCGTCTTTCAATTGCTTACCATCAAAGGATTATTAACCTTCTGGCACGACCATGCCCCAATTCACAAGAGATGTGTGAACCAAGCGTGACATAAAGTATTGCTGTCTATAAGCATGCATTCATGCACATCAATTTCGCATATCGCGAATGGTTCATTTCGTTGATAGCTCTCGGTCCACAAACAAACAAAACAGTCATTACAACATTCGAACTGTCGGTCGTCGTCGGTCGTCTTCTGCTGTTCCTTCCTTCTTCCTGTCGAAACTCAAAACGCTATTCTCCTACAGATATTATTGTATGATCATGTGACCCCATGTATGTGGTGTAGTTTGACACCCCCTACAAAAATTTACTTAATGAAATTGTTTTGATCAACGTCTTTGGGGTCACATAGGGTCACTAACCTGATTTCACTAAAAATGCGACCACCTCTTTACAGATTACATATTATGAACACGTGACTTATGTGTGTGGTGTACTTTGAACCCCCCAAAAGTTACTTAATGAAATGACGATAAATCATTGCAAAAGGTTGCTGAGGGCAAGTGTGTAATGGATTTTGATTGTCCCCCCATTCATCTCATATGATCGAGACAATTTGGTACTCAAAGGGATTGTCACCACCCACTGTTTAATTGACGCCTATCACCACCTGGTGTCAGGTGCCGAGAAGTCGAAATGTTGGTCATTCTTGTGCTACCGAACTTCCTCAAAGCTTTTGACCTGATTAACCATAAAATCATTGTCACAAAGCTTCTTAGCTTGTGCACCCAACCCCCCCACCCTTGTCTTTTACAGTGGGTGGTTGACTTTCTTCTGGAGAAGACAAAAGGGTTCAGTATAAAAATGTCTTATTTCTGCATGGGGGAATTAGTTGGGGTGTACCTCAGGGCACTATCATAGTGCCTATCGCCTTTTTAGCTATGATCAATGACCTCTCACCATTTGTTGACAACAATCATATAAGGTGTGGGGAAATATGTCGATGATCGCACGATTGGTGAAAAAATAGAACTAGGGGTATGCCACCGAGGTTACGGTGTGTTTGGAACGCACTTTCTGGTAATGGTCTGTCCACGAATAAGCTTACTGAATCCATCCAAATGCCAAGCCATGTGCATAATTTTGGTAGAGATGACCCCCCTGGGGTTTGACTGATATTTCTAATCATAAACTTGCAGTTTCAGAAAGTTAATTTTTTAGGTGTAATCATTCAAATGACTGCCAATGGCACGGTCAGGTAGAAGAAATGTATTCCACATCTATGGAAAATGTTTAGGTACGAAGTAAACTGAAAGAGGCGGGGTTTTTTTAAATCAGATGAATTGCTATCTGTGTATAAGCTACATAAGAGGGCGGGTTTAAAATCAGATGAATTGCTATCTGTGTAAGGGCTACATAAGACCGGTTTTGGAGTCGCAGCCCCCCTTGGCACGC
The DNA here is from genome assembly GCA_023653785.1 of Ophioderma brevispina. Lineage (NCBI taxonomy): Eukaryota > Metazoa > Echinodermata > Ophiuroidea > Amphilepidida > Ophiodermatidae > Ophioderma > Ophioderma brevispina. Next base: position 9,063 of record JAMKCH010002289.1, on the reverse strand, counting down.
CGGTCCAACCCAGAGTCAGTTAAACGGGTGGAAGGAATCCAAGGCGTGTCTGTGAGATTGTCTTAGGTAGAGAGTACAGATCTTACTCTGATCCCTCACAATATTAGAACTGGAGTCTTTACATACCCGTAGAGAAAACTGTGCAAACAATTTGCCACTTAAAGAACACATGCATATGGAAGGTTTCCCAACCGGTTCCTGCCTCCGACTAGAGATCGTCAATTGTCCTTCGCAACCCCCTAAGTCAAACGATACAGTGCAAACAAAAAGGTATAAGACCACCCCATTCCGTTCATGGCTGATCTTCTTAACCAAAAGTAATTTATAACTAGCCCAGTCCTTTTCTCTCTTGCCATATTTAGGTGTGTTCAGGTACGTTGTAATCATAATAGTATAATGATAAGCGATTTGCTGTGCAATCCTGAGGGTGTGAATTAAGATGTAGGGTGTGATGGTGTGTGTGAGATGTGTCTGGTGTTTGTGAGCGCAGGTGTGTATAGAATTATGACATTGTTGTGTTTGGGTTAGTGGGTGAACAATATTTGCATGTGAATGTTTGGTAAGGGTTTGTGAGTGTGTGTTTGTGTGTTATGGGGTGTTTTGGTGTGTTTGTTTCCCTATTTGTCGTTGTATGCGATATTTTAAAGGTGCATGTTTTGTATTACTGATGGAGTGAATGATTTTTTTTTTGAATTTTAAATGGCTTATAATTGATTTAAATGTTAAGCGTTGTAATGTAAAATCATACGCAATCCAGCTGTTTGATGCTATGGTAGCTTTGTTTAATAAACCTGAAATATACATATAAATATATTTAAAAAAAAGGGCATTTTCCTGCGAGTTTAAAATATCTTTAAAAAATTCATATCTACAATATGCCAAGGTACTCATTGATGCTACTTGCAAGATCAGGGTTGACAACAGAAGGGACGTAGACCTCAATGAAAAGGAAATATTAAAGAATTCTTTAATTCTGCTGTTCAAATTAAAAAATTGTTCTTGTTTATATAATGTTTGCTTAAAGTACCAACATTGAGCTTTATGAGATGTTTACATTTTGAGAATGAGAAAGATCTTATAGTAGAAAATATTAAAACATAGCATTTCTCAAAAGCAGTAAATACAGCAGAATTAAAGAAATTTCTTTAATATTACTTTTCAGTTTGAGTTACGTTCTTGCTGTTTGTCCAACCTCGAGATGTAAGTTATAAATTCCATACAAGTAAATGGAAGGTCATTCAGGGGTCAAAGGTCAAATTTTTAAAATGGTCAAATTGAGCTGAAATTACTGAAATGATCCGTTCATGAAATCTAAACATGTTGAAAATATTTCCGAGATCAAAGTTCATTAACAGGTCAAAGGCAAATTTTCTAAATGCCCTGATCGAGCTGAAATTGGACTGAAAGAGGCCTTATGACCATTCTAAAATGCTGAAAATATTTCGAGGATCAAGGTCATTAAGAGGTCAAAGGTCACATTTCCAAAATTCTCCGAGGGAGCTGACATTTGACTGAAATGATCCTTATGACATTCTAAATATGTCTAAAATATTTTCGAGATCAAAGGTCGTTTAAGGTCAAAGATCACTACCTCAAAGTGTTCAGAGCTGTTTCCAAATCTAGTTCAGAATCTTGATGAGTATAAAATATTACAATTGGCGACAGTATGTTAACAAATCCTGTTATCTGGCGAGTAAAAAGATTTGGGTACCTTATCTTCAAATGCAATATTTTCCAAACAACATGAAATACATTTCCGCATGGATTACACGTCCTTTCAAAGGACAATTCTCTGTCGAGTTTCCATTTCCTTCTCCTTCTTCAGACGCTTTACTTTTTACCTGTGGGTTTGGTTTTATGCCAAACCCTTTCTCCGATAACAGCCCAAAAATCGGTCAGGAGAAACCACTGACCCAAGCTTCACCAGTGGTGTATAGTTTGACCTTTGACTTCTCGTAGGGGGTACGTGGGCCGATTAAAGGGGCACTCGTCGGAACTTCTTAAAATGCATTTTTGCCACAGAATAAATGCTATGACAACCAGATATTGTCAGAGGAAACCACTGACCCAAGACCCTTATATGGTGTACCCCGATGGGTCAAAAGGTCACGTGGGCAGAGTAAAGGGGTATTCGCGGTAAAATCTTTAAAAATGCATCTTATTCTACAAACAACCCCTGATGGTGACATGGCTCGGTCATGTGAATAGACCTTAGTCGGGGCGAAGGGTTGTACACAGAATTGTGATGCAAAGGTCATTAAGTGGTCACTTCCGGTCGAATGTGAAAAATCTTAAGGAAATTCATATTAGCTAAGTGGAAGTTAGCATGGTCCGTGACTATGGAATATGAAGCAGCTTGAGACCCTCACCAAAGTTGTGCTCAACATGGGGTAAAAGGTCATTAAAGGGGGTACTTCCAGTCTAAAGCTGAAACAAATGTAACAAATCATATTTGCCTTTATGTAAGGTAGCATGTCACGTGACTCATGCAATGAAGCAGCTTGAGACCCTTCACCAAAGTGTGCTCAACATGGGGTCAAAGGTCATAAAGGGGTTACTTTTTTTTCTTCCTTTTTTTTTTTTTCAGCGTTTAAATGTGAAAAAAAAATTTTAAAAATCAATTTGCTTTAGTTAAGGTAGCCATTTTGAGTCCTACCTAACTCATGCATATGAAGCTTGAGACCCTTCACTAACAGTGCTCAACATGGGGGTGCAAAGGTTATTTAAGGGGAACTTCCGGTATTAATGTGAAAAAATCTTCCAAAAACCATAGTGCTATACCCAACTTTGCATGGTCACGTGACTTATGTATAAGAACCAGCTAAGACCCTTCCACAAAACTTTTGCGCGGCATGGGGGTTAAAGGTCATAAGGGGACACTCTGGCATGGCATGCATGTTCTGCATGCCACATGCGAATCTCGTGGTCCGTGTTTGCTAAACACAAATGTGGCGATCTAGTTCTTCGTCTTCTTCCAACCCAACTCAAAAGTACTCGTGCCAACGGTTATCGATTGCCACGAAAATTGGTCAGAAGAACCACTGGAACCCAAGGTCATAGGGTGTTCACAGATTGCGGTCAAAGGTCACGTGGGCAAATTAAAGGGCCATTCTGGAAAAATTTTCGGAAGTCTATAAAAGCCTTCTTCGGCCACAGATACCGTGCCATGATCACAAGATGTTATTCAGAACCACACTGACCCAAGGAACCCTATGGGGTTTACGACAGAATGAGGTCAAAGGTCAGGTGGGCCGATTAAAGGAGGCATTCGTCGGAACTCTAGAAATTCCTTCTTGTTCCACAAACAATTGCTATAATCACAGACTTGCTCAAAGAAACCGCTGACCCAAGGCCCTATGGGGGAACAGAATTTTGATAGTGTATAGGTCATTAAGGGTCATGAAAGGGACAATCTGATTGTGATCAAAATATATTTGCTATATACAAGGTAGATGGTCACGTGACTCATGCATATGAAGCAGCTTGAGACCCTTCACCAAATTTTTGCTCACACTGGGGGTCAAAGGTCCTTAAAGGGCAACTTCCGTCTAAATGTGAAAAATCTTCAAAAATTATATCTGTCATTTTCAGGGTACCATGGTCACGGGACCGCATGCATATGAAGCAGCTTGAGATCCTTCACTAAAGGTGTGCCAACATGGGTCAAAAGTCATAAGGGAACTTTCCGTCGTAATGTAGAAAAAAATCAAAAATATGCACGGTATATGCAAGGTACCATGGTCACATGACTCATGAATATAGCAGCTTCCGATCTTCACAAAATTTGAGCTCGGTATGGGGTCAACGGTCTTATCAACACGACTATGGTCCGTGCTCTTTGAGCACAAAGTTCTCTAGTTCTTCTTCTTTTTGTACCGTGCTTAAAATGCTTTAGTGCCGACGGTTTGTTACGATTGAGTCGAAAAATTGGAGGTAGAAGAACACTAGACCAGGCCCCTATGGCCGGTAAATAGATTTTGGGTTCAAGGTCATGTCAAGAGAAATATAATTTTTGCGTCCAAAAATAGAAAAACCCTACTTCTCCTGCACTTCAAGAGCTAGAAACGCCAGATTTCGTCACAAGCACCCGACCAATCTATCCCCACATGGCTTGTACACAGATAGTGGATCAAGGTCATCGAGCAGAGGTAGGGGGCAATTTGTAAAAAATAGGGTAGGGGGGTTCGTATTCGGGCTTGAATGGTTACCCTGACCCAATTCATGTAGCCTTGGTCTGTAAGAGCTAGAATTTCTATGTCCAACAGTAGCTGCATTAACTTCGAAGAAGAGATTAAATCAACTTATGTCAAGAATCCCAATTTGTAGATAGATCTGTTTGCGCGACTTCTATATAAGCCGTGAAGGGGATTGGTTTACGGAGTTGCCGTGACATGGAGAACCTACTTTTATCAATAGTGTTACTGTGTTTCTTTTAGGGGGTGTACGTAGTATTCGGATTTCTTCCCTGGTAACTCCTTCGAGCTGTTGAGTGGTCTTTCAATTGCTTACATTCAGAGGATTATTGACTAAACTGGCACGACCATACCCCAATGCACAAGAGATGTGTGTACAAAAGCGTGAACATAAAGTATTGCTGTCGAAGCAATGCATTCATGCACACAGTTTCGCATATCGCGGAATGGGTACACATGTCGGTTATGATAGCTCTCGGTCACAACAAACAAAACAGTCCTTCACAGTCGACAGTCGAATGTCGTCGTCGTCTTCTTCTTGTCTTCTTCTCATGTCAAAAACGTCAACGCGATTCCCTACAGATATCACTGTGATCATGTGAACCATGTATGTGGTGTAGTTTGACAACCCTACAAAAATTACTTAATGAAAGTTTGATAAACGGTCATTGGGTCACAAGGGTCACGAACCTGATTGCACTAAAATGCTACATCTTTTCGCAGATTACATCGTATGAACACGTGACTCATGTGTGTGGTGTACTTTAAACCCCTCCAAAAGTTAATTAATGAAATGGACGATTAAATGCATTAAAGGGCATTTCGGACAGAGTTTAAAATATCTTAAAAAAATCATATCTGCAATATGGCAAGGTACTACATTGAGGCTACTTGCACAGATGCTATGTTATAAATTCCATACCAAGGAGGTCATTCAGGGGGTCAAAGGGCAATTTTTTAAAATGGTCAAATTGAGCTGAAATTTTACTGACATGATCCTTATGACATTATAAAACATGTTGAAATTATTTTGAGGTCAAAGGTCAGCGGTCAAAGGTCCAAAGTTAAACGCTCCGATTAAGCTGAATTTTACTGACATCTAAACATGGTGATTATATTTTAGAGGTCAAAGGTCATTAGGGGTCAAAGGTCAAATTTTCAAAATGATCCGAACTTGACTGGAAATTATAAAATGATCCTAGACATTCAAACATGTTGAAAATATTTACGAGGTCAAAGGTCATTAACAGTCTAAAGGTCAAATTTCTAAATGCTCTGATCGAGCTGAAATTTGACTGACTATCCTTTGACATTCTAAAATGTCTAAAATATTTCGAGATCAAAGGTCGTGTAGGGTCAAAGATCACATACCTCAAACTGTGTTCAGATCTGTTCCAGATCTAATTCAGAATCTTTATGAGTAAAATATTACAATTGGACAGTATGTTAACAAATCATGTTATATGGCGAGTAAAAGATTAGGCTAATATCTTCAAATGCAATATTCAAACAACATTGAAATCAATTTCCGCATGATATACACGTCCTTTCAAAGGACAATTCTCTGTATGTTCTTCTTCTTCTTCTTCTGCTGGCAACACACAGAGCTGCGTAAAAATGCTTCTCGTGCCAAATGCTTGGGCCAATTTAGCCAAATTCAATCCAGCGGACCACTGACCCAGCCCCCAAATCGGGTATTTACACAGATTGGGTTAAGTGAATTTGAAGAGAAATAATATGGCAAAAATGTATATATCAAATCGATAAACACTTGGATAGGTGATGTCGGTGCAAAAGTTGCGGAGAATGTTGAGACGAATCATGGGACAGAATATTGGCCCCAGGGGTCACGTGCAAGATATGCAAATGAGGCTAATAATGATGCAAAAAAGCTGTAACTCGTCAACCAAAGATATATATGTCAAATGAGTTCACAAGAACCACTGTGGGTAAAGCTCGATTACTTATGTGTACAATATGGGGTCAAAGGTCAAATGGGGTCATCTAGGGGTAAATATAAAAGAAGCCCCTATGACCTAAATACCTATGCCATCTTGTAGGCATCAATGAAACGTGAAAAAGAAGGCCACAGCGGACCCCGCTCTGTGAGCCACGTTAAAGGGTCAAAGGTCATTCAAAAATCGGGATAGTATCCTGGAGTGTCTCGTCTTCCTTCTCTCCTTCGTATTGGTTTTGTGTTTCTTATAGCCAAAACGGCTGGGCCGAGATTGACCAAAAATTGGTCAGAAGAACACTGACCCAAGCTCACCACACAACAGGGGTGTAAACAGTTGACCTTTGACCTCGTCGTGAGATGTTCAAAAACTAAAAATCTTGGAAGCCTACTTCTTCTACGAATTAGGTGCGCTACATACGAAAGGTCCGCAGGAGCATCGTCTATGGTCAATGTACATTTCTTGTATACAGAATTAATATCGGAACTTATTAAATTCAAAATGGCAGCCTATATATTAATATGCAAATTGCTATATCTCAAAATCAATACAACCTGGGAAAGGTGATGTCTGTGCAAAAGTGCGGATAATGTCAAGACGAATCATGTGACAGAATATTGGCCATAGAGGTCACGTGCAAGATATGCAAATGAGCTAATTAATATGCAAAAACGCTATAACTCATTAACCAAGTAGATATTTATGTCAAATTTGTTCACAAGAACCACTGGAGAAAGCTATATTACTTATGTGGGGTCAAAGGTCAAAATGGGGTCATCTAGGGGTGAAAAATATATAGAAGCTTAATTGACCTAAATAGCTATGCCTTCTTGTAGGCATCAATGAAAAGTGAAAAAGAGTCCACAGTGACCCCGCTCTGTGAGCCATCGTTGAGGGGTCAAAGGTCAAAATACACAAAATATCAAACTTGCTTACATTGCTAGAATACCTATGTCATCTTGTAAGGCTCAAGTACACACTCAACGACAGATGAAATAGTCTACATGGTAATTGTGTGCCCATCTGGGAAAACTTGATTATCCATGATACCACTGTCATTGCAAGTCTTTGTCTACTTCACATCAACGTGACGGGCATAGTATCCTGGAGTCGTCTAGTTACCTAGCCGTGTGCGAAGCACGGCTAGGTCTTGTATTTTAGAGATTTCTTCCGATTCGGATTTTTCTTTCCGACGCAACATTCAAAATGCTACTAGTGCCAAACGGTTTATCCGATTGCCACGAAAATTTGTCAGAAGAACCACTGACCCAAGGTCCCTATAGGGTGTACACAAATTTGGGCCAATTAAAGGGGCATTCTTTGAAAATTTTCGGAACTCTATAAAAGCCTTCTTCTGCCACAGAATAAGTGACATGATCACCAGATGTTATCAGAAGAACCACTGACCCAAGACCTCTATGGGGTGTACGCAGATTGGGGTCAAAGGTCATGTGGGCCGATTAAAGGGGCATTCGTCAAAATTCTATAAATTCCTTCTTGTTCCACAAGTCAATTGCTATAATCACAAGACTTGTTCAGAAGAACCGCTGACCCAAGGCCCTTATGGCTTGCACACAGAATTTTGATCGAAGGTCATTAAGGGGTCATTAAAGGGACACTTCCGGTCTGAATGTGAAAAATCTTCAAAAATTCATATTTGCTATATGCAAGGTAGCATGGTCACGTGACTCATGCATATGAAACAGCTTAAGACCCTTCACCAAAGTTGTGCTCAACCATGGGGGTCAAGGTCATTAAAGGGGAACTTCCGGTCTTAATGTGAAAAATCTTCAAAAATTAATATCTGTCATTTGCAAGGTACCATGGTCACGTGACTCATGGATATGAAGCAGCTTGAGACACTTCACCGAAGTTGTGCTCAGCATGGGGTCAAAGGTCATTAAAGGGGAACTTCCGGTCTTAATGTGAAAAATCTTCAAAAATTAATATGTCATTTGCAAGTAACCATGGTCACGTGACTCATGCATATGAAGCAGCTTCAGACTCTTCACAAAATTTGTGCTCGGTATGGGGTCAAAGGTCATTTTATTCACACGGCTAGGTTCGTGCTCTTGGAGCACAATTTGTCTTTAGTTCCTCTTCTTCTTCTTTTGTTTCCCACTTTCTTCAAAATGCTACTAGTGCCAAACCCTTATGTCGATTTTGACCAGATTCGCTCAGAATGACCGCTAACCCAAGCTGCTTTTGTGGTGTACTCAGATTGGGTCAAAGGTCACGTAACCGGAAGTAGCCGCCATTTTGTAAAAATCCATAAAAGCCTACTTGTCCTACAGACAACAAGCTATAGATAGATAGAATTTATTCACAAGAATCCTTTTACCACCCTTCATATAGGGTGTACACAGATAAACGATCCGAGTTCACTAACATTCAAAATGGCGGCCATATCTAATTAATATGCAAAAATTATATATCTCAAAAACGATAAGACTTGGATAAGTGATGTCTGTGCAAAAGTTGCGGATAGTGTTGAGACGAATCATATGACAGAATATTGGCTCCAAGGGTCATCTGTAAGAAATGCAAATGAGCTAATTAATATGCAAAAACGAAATAAGTAGATATTTTTGTCAAATTTGTTCACAAGAACCACTGGAAAAAGCTCTATTACTTAGGTGCACAATATGAGGTCAAAGGTCAAAATGGGGTCATCTAGGGGTCAAATATAAAGAAGCTTAATTGACCTATCTAGCTATGCCATCTTGTACGCATCAATGAAAAGTGAAAAAGAGTCCACAGTGACACCGCTCTGTAAGCCATCGTTAAGGATCAAAGGTCAAACTGAAACTCGGGCTTAGTATCCTGGAGTCGTCTAGTTCATTGTCTATAGTCAGTGCACATAGGGTGTACACAAAATTTTGATCAGTGATCAGCAAGTGGTCATTTCAGCCAGT